>WAAG01077021.1:790-145482 GCA_013390105.1 Tichodroma muraria
CTTAAAGTTACACAATTACATTTTTAGTAAATATGAAATTATCTTATTAGTGTTGTAATAAAAAGATTACCCACTCCCAGGAGAAAAGGCAAACCAACACTGGCTCAAATACTGACAAAAAACAATAGTAAACAGTGTGAGCAGTTAATGCATTTGGTATCTGCTGAGCCAGTGAAACCTTGCATTGGCTACACAGAAAGTGTCTAGTTCCTTTTGGGTTTTGACATTGCAAATTCTTGCAGCAATTCAAGTTTCTGCATCAAAGATGACCAAACACATCCACCAAAAAAGAGAGGAGGGTCCACTACAGACCGGATTCAGATCAATGTTAACTCCTTTTGAGGAGAAGGTAATGAGCATGGGGGGAAAGGTGTTTCTGGGAATGGCTGGGAGGGAATAACAGTCAATGATGTGGAAGAGTTGATACATTACGCTTTCTCTGGGTGTACAGACGCTTGAAACTCCTCAGCTGGGATGGAACAGAGAATACTGGAAAATATTTGGTTTCATTCAAGTCTCTTGTGAATGTTTATGGGAGGTGAGCAGTAGGACAAGAAGCAGAGCAGCCACCCTGTGTTTCTGTACCTCAGAGGCAATCTGACTTGTCCTTTCATAGCAAAACTCATCACTAGAAGTTCTCCTTCCTTTGGTCTTCTGTGGAGTTATCCTATCCTTTAGCTGTGCCTGAGACAAGAATGGGCAGGCTTTTATTATGGGTCAGTTGTCTGTTGGCTGTGGACCTCCAGCTGATGGTCTGTCTCTAAGGCTTCTGTGCAATAAAATCTGCTCCCTGGACAAACGCTGGGAACAGAGGCTGGTCCAAATGGGCTGTCCATTTGGATTGTGTCCTGTCTACTTACAGCAACAAAACTAAACCTAGAGAAAGGGACAGTTTTAAAGGATATGTGAACAAGTAGGAAAATGCTAGTCTTGTGTACCCTGTTGAATTGGAGGGAATACTAGCTAGTTAAAAAAAGCCCAAATGAAGAGCATTTATGTGGAACAAAAAGATCCATGTACAGTAATGTCAAAGCAGAAAGAATGCAGTTTTAATATAAGCTATTGCCAGTATGATGTGAAATTAATTTTTTTGTTGTTATATTAGGTGCCAAAGAATCCAAGGTCTCAGCCAGGGAACATCCTGTTTAGTTTATATTTTTTTCTTTTACAAAATTTGAGAAGAAAATGTCCTGTTGGCATTAGAACAGTAAAGGAAAAGAGTAATAAGTGATTTAAGATGCTCTATAGGCTGGACCTCAGCACTTCTCACTTGTGTGGACCAACATGTTTACTCTTAAATTTCTGAATAATTATAATCATATTATAGAGTTACATTCCATATCTTTCAGAAACAACAGTAAGCTATCAAAGGGAACACATGTGCCTATATGCTGCTGTTACTATTAGAGCACTACAGCTTGTCATGAGCTATGGGTTGACACTATCAGCAGTGCTGAAAGACCAGGATATAACTGTTGGCATGGTAAAGGCACATGCTGAAGGCCCAGCAGCTAGGACTGGCAGTCCCCTAGGATATGAGGTGCTTGGTTAACACAGAACTTGTGTTAAATGAAAAATGAAGTAGTAAGAAGTTAGGGAGCTTTGAGTGTGATACTATGCAGAGGTGAAGATGGGAGGCTGTGAATAAACCAGCAACTCTTTTGCATGAAGCACGAACTTTGCTCAGCCTCTCCTTTATGTTCCTCCTCTGCTCTCTCTTCCCTTAGTTCTGGCTTGAAAGGACAACCAGTGTTTTCACTTTCCTGTTGTTTTCCATAGAAAACAACACAGTACGTTAGAAGTCCTGGGAAGAGGTAATGGTGGAGGCAGAAGTTTCTTCTGGGCTGAGGTGCTGAAGACATTGTGCAAGCAAAACCAGATGACACTAAGAGGAGTGAGCCTCTTCAGAGAAGAGTCCTAGCGGACTTGCATGCATCTTAAATGCGTGCCTGGTAATGAATGTACTCCAGAGGAGACTTGAACATCTGGTCACTTCATTCTAGTATTTCTTAATTTATAAGGATATGAAAATTTGAACATGATATTCGAGATAAAGTTACCAACCTGATAAGACTGTCGTTCCCCATGAGTGAGCATTGTTCTTGTGAATATGGGATGGAACTATTACTGTATCAGCTGTGCCTGAAGCTCATTAGCAATGTACATTTCTGAGCTGAAAGTCTACTTCACTTATTACTTTAAAGTTGGTGTATGAGTGTCCCAAGCTCTCTACTTCTGCCTCTCTCATAAAATTGCAGAAGCGCTACATATCCAGGAAAAGCTGTTCTAGAAAAATACTCTGTATGTGCAGTCTTGTGTGCAACTGACTTCTTATTTAAGAGTCAAAACCTTTGGCAGATGAACTGTTGCATGCCTGGTATGTGAATGTGCTTTTGGGAGTGCTATTTTTCTGGGAGAGAAGAGTTAGAAAAGTGGCAGGCTTCCTCTGGGATGGTCAGTACCAATTTGCAGTTCAGATGGGAGAACCTTTTCAAGTCCTGGCAGAACCTAAAACCAAATTTTGCTGATGCCAGAATAAATGCCTGGGTTTAAAGAGTTTTTAAATTTTTTCTTTTTCCATGGGAAGAGAATGACTCTGTTAATGAACATTAGCAGTACAAACCCCTGGTGGTCCTGACCAAGGGAACATTATCCATCCAATATCTACTTTTATTTCTGTCTTTAAAAGCAGACCAAATACTTGGTACTCCTGCTTCTGTTTAAAACTCTGCTTCCGTGTCCATCTGTCAGCTGAAATGTAGCCTATGGCTTCTATAAGGTGAAGTTTTTGTGTGATGCCAGCATCCTAACTGTGGACAAAGACATCTGTCTGTGGGATGCTGGCAGAGTCCTAGGGAGATGCCTTATTCTTAGACAGCCGAGGATGCCTGAAGTACTTTCCCTGCTGCAAACTAGAAGTCTCAAGGTAGCACTGAAATGACTCATTGATCAGCCTCTGTCCCCTCTGTGCTGGTGGCCAGTTATGGAGGGTGGAAGCAAGGCCTGAGACAAGATCTTTGGCTTCCTAATCTTCCTTGTTTGTTTTTTCCAGAAGACATGATCTCAAGGTATCTTGTTACTTATATAAGACATGAGGCCAAAATGAGACATGCTTGCTGTTGCCCTTTAAGGCAAAGGGTGCATGGCATGTGGCCTTGGCTCAAAATAATCTCTCTTGGTGGCTCTGGGCCAGCTTCCCATTGTGGTCCTGGCCAGCTCTCCAGCACAGCAATCCTCCCTTGGCACCTGGCAGCAGGGCTAAGGGAAGCACACCATGCTGGTACCCCTGGTAACGAAAGGTGTACTCATGATTGCCTTGAAGGGAGGAAAACTAAAATGGATGAAAAAGTTAACCATGTAATTCTGTGAGAGCAGCAAGCCTGACCTGACTCCTTAAGCTGCTGCTTTCACGTTATATTTTTTTTTGTGGAGTACGGAGAAAAAAGAGCTAAGGTTGATGATGATGGTTTGGAGCCAGGATGGGTGCGATCATCCTGGAACACACAGCCAGGTTTTTGGCCCATATTTCTGTGATTTTTATCCCTGAGAGCACAGTGCTTGGGACTGTGGTGGGTTAGTTTTTTTATTATTATTTTTCCCCTTCCTTTTCTTTTTCCTGGAGACAAAAGTGTTGTGCGTTAATGCTTACCAAGACTGAGTGTTCTTGGAGAAAAGTCTTTTGCTAAGTGTCACATTATAGAATCATGCTTTTTCTTTTTCCTGCTTCTTTAACTTACCACTTAGTGCCAATGCTTGCTCGAGTGCTGTGTGGCATAGGGAGGGGCCTCTTGGATCAGTAAATTTGGTCTGAAGAACATTTTCAGGGCAGAAAAGCATGTTCTTTCTCCATCCTTGCTCCATAACAAAATTACAGCAAACTAGAAAAGAGAATTTTGCTAATCAGAATAGTCAATTGGGGAATCATTAGCGCTGATTTTAAACACTATTTGTAATTTGCTTTAGGGTCTGTAGCCTAATTCTTTCCTTTGAGTTAATTAAAATATGTTTGAATGTGACAGACATTTCCAAATCTTCCCACAATCCAGGAGGAAGGGTAGGTTTTTTGTCATCTTCCATCAAGTATAGAGGCTCTGAGCGCAGAAGAATTTCACTACAATGCTGCAAGGTTGTTTACCTTAGCTCCTTCACAAAAGATAATCCAACAAATTACATTAATTATAAACCAATATGTTCTGTTCAATTCCCACATGAGCCAAACCTGGGTATGAGCATCTGCTCTTATTTTCTGAGCTGGGTTTTGAGGACAAGGCTCACAACAATGCTCAATCCATAATTAACAGAAAAATTAAAGATGCAACATCCCTTGCATCCTGCTTTTTGAAGCAGCATGTTTAAAAATATACATGCACTGTCCTGGCAGTTTTTATTCAACATAAAAAAACAATACTCTATTGTTACCCTGGTGTGTTTTTGTTTGTTTAAAATATTTACATTTATGTTAGGCTTAAAATAAACATGTAAATACTTTCCATAAGAAAAAAAAGATTCATAATTCCCTCTTGTGCTACATTTTTTCTTTTCAATTGTTTCTCTCCCTCCCCCCAAAGATGACCTCTTTTCATAAAATGTGGTTTATTCTGCATTAAGCATATTGTTTTCTTTATGAAAAAAGGACTGGATGGGCTTCTTCTTATTTTATTTTTTTAAGTGGCATATTTTTTCAGTTTCATTTCATAACAGGAAACAAAAGAGAACGTGATTGTTTGACCTGGTTACCAAAGAAATATTTGGCTAATAAAAATCCCATTAGCATGATGCCAAGTTCTGCTAGTTGTTTATGGTGAGCATGCCTATACAATTATACACCATTTGCATGTCGAAGGAGTGCAGGAAAGAGTGCTTTTGTGGTTTAGGCACTAGACTGGCACTTGAGATACGAGATCAGCTCCCAGCTGTGCAACAGACTGACTTTGAACAGACAGCAAATTTCCGTGGCTTACTTTTGCAGAAGGGATTAATAACACATCTTTTTTCCCATCTTCCATCTTGTTTCTGTAGAAACCAAACTCTAGAAGGCTGCTTGCCCTGGCATGCAGCACTCAGCCTATTCTGGGCCCCCTCCTTGTCCAAGGGTGATTGGCTGCATGGCTGTTACCTTGGGCTCTTGCAGGAACAGGACTAAATACGTAAATCCACAGGATTCATTAATTGGTGCTTAATAAAGCTCATGCAGCACAAACGGAATAAAAGGTAATGTGGCTGCTACCATCAATTCCAATTTCAGGAAGGAGAAGCTGAGATAACCAAGGTCTTTCCTTTGTGCCTGCATTTCCTTGGGTTTGCTCATGGCCGTGTCTGATAGTGCTGACATCCCCACGGCCACCGCTGCTGTGGAGCAGCCCCTTGGCCTGCCCTGGCCATGGTCTGGCCCTCCCTGCCCAGAGGTGCCCTCCTTGCTGGGGACCCTGTGTTGGGCTGGAGGTGGGAGTGCTGTCATTGTCCTGGTGCAGTCATGCTCCTCATATGGCCGTGCTGGGCAGCAGCCTCTGTAGGCTTGCTCAGCTTCCTGCATTTCATGCAAGCCTTGTTTTAATGATTAAGTAACTGACAAGAAAACAATAGAATTTCATTAACTGCAGGGGAAAAAATAACATGGAAAAGTTTAACATGTTGGGGAACATTTCTTCTGGAAAGAGAAAAATATAGAGACCATTTCTTTGAAAGCCAAGACATGGTTTCCAAGTCCCTGGAAGTTCAGTGATGTTTCTTCTCTTGCCTGAGCTTATTTATTCCTCTGGGACTTGCAGCATGGATTCAGCTGTGAACACGCTGCAGAGAGCAGGATGTGGTGAACCAGAGGCTCTGTGGGCTCCCTGCTTGGCGGCACAGTCAGAGTTAGTGGGACAGTGCGAGGAAGGACTGTGGGAGCTTTTCTGCAGTGACTGGTTGGTACAGGGGATCTTTCTTGTTTAGCCTTTCTTGCTGGAAGGGTCCTGAGCCTGAGTCACGAATTGCCAGCTCCTGTTAAATACTCAGATCCTCTAAGGTTGTTTTTTTTTTTTTCTGGGGTCCTTGGTGTTCATTTGAAAAAACAGGGAAACTCCCACCCTTTCCAGTTAAGGGAGTAAGCTCAGTGTGAACAAGCAGGAATAAATTCTTGGGGTGTAAACATTGTGGTGTTTAGGCTCAGGGCTGGCTGGTGAGCTCTGCTACTGGACACAGAGGTACCATAAGTAACAGGTTATATGGGAATGGAAGGTGCTGCTGCCCAAAGGAGGGGGACTGGGTCTGATGAGAAATGCTCCCAGGGGGTTGTCCACCTCCTTCTGCAAGGCCAGGGGAGGGGCTGCAGTGTCAAGCAGAGGCCCTTCTGCCTGGGGAACCGCTTGTGTGTGGCCCATGCCACCCACAGAGGTAGAGAGTGCTTAAGCTGTTTCTGCCCCATATGGGTAAATGGTGGCCCTGGGGTTGGATCTTCAGTTATGTCTTTCTATAGGTGACATCTATATCTTCCTGGGCTGTAAACTGGTATTTACAATACCAAGTGTCCTCAGTAAGAGAAACTTTCAGACAAAGGCACAGCTCAACCTCCCTCCAGATTTAAAAAATAATCATCAGGCAGCTCTTGGTCTTTCTCACATCTTTGATTCTTTCTCCTCCCACTTCAACTGTTCTCCTTGAATTCTGGGACACACATGCCAAAACCTCTTCCTTTGCTGAGAGCATGAAGTTTTCAGCAACACAGTTTGCAGTGGAGAAAAAGACTTCTGCCTTCAGCTTTTTTCGTGGGGAGAAAGATGTGTGTTCACTCCACAGCTAAGGCATGTGCTGTGCAGCAGCCCTCACTTGGTAGGACTCTGAAAATTACTTCAAAATGGCACAGTGTGAATGCTGCATGCCCGACGTGTGATATTAAAACATTTAGAACTGGATCAAATCAAACCCAGTTTTTACCACAAATGCACAGAGGCTGTTCTTCTTGTTTGAAGACTCTTTTCTTGCCAAATTCCATCTTTCCACACTGAGCTGCTTAAAAAAAGCCTTGTGGATGTATATATTTATATAGCTGAATGTTTTTTTTGATCACATTTTATACAAAAATATTGCCTTTTGGCAGGGAGTTATCTAGTAGGTGTTGGATTCAGAATGTATCGTAAAGTTACGAGTGACTGCAAATGACATTTACGCTTCGTAAATCTGGTAGGGAAGTGCTAGGGTCGGAAAAAAAAAAGGGCTTCAAAGCTGAGAGATGACAGAATTAATAATTGAATTGAGACTGAGATAGTAGTGTAGTAATGGGGAATCATGGACATAACTGGGGAGCAGTGTGCACCTGTAAGTGGTGTTCCCATTGGACCTGCAGAAGTTACTGGAACTCCTGCAGCTGGGGTAAACAAGTTTCACTGGATTTCCCAAGACAGAATGCACTAGCATTCCTCAGATAAAAGCCGCAAGAATTGCCCAAATTTAAGGAAAAGTATATTACTGCACCTGCTCTGATGCCACCTCCATGCCAAGAATCCCTAGCCCAGTTTTGAACGAAGTTGTCATTGTTAAGCAACCTCCGAAGAAAGAGGTCCCTTAACCTCCCATAGAGGTTCAAGTACCAAGCTACCGTTCTATTTTTTTTCCTCCCTAATCATAATCAAAGTGACATTTGCTGTGAATCAAAGCAATTTCTTTCTGTGCTAGTCCTAATATTGTTGGAGAGCAATTGCCCAATGTCTTTCTCATAACCTCCTTTGGAAGAGCCTTATCACATTATCTGTTGTTTCTAAACAAATGTTTACAGTGAGAGCTGTCATTTGGAGTGAAGGCTCACAAAGCAGAGGCACGTCTGTGTCTGTGTGTTATTTCATTGGTTCTGCATTGCAGAACCTTTTGGAACCCACCACAACTTAAAAGGAAAACCTTATAAAGCATTTTTGTATTATTGGATTTTGGAGTTATTTTCAGTTTGGGGGATATTAGGTTTCTACATATTGTAGTTGGCTTAAGGTTTCTTGTTTGCTTGAGGTTTTCTCCTCTTAGGATAGTTTTTTTTGGTTTGTTTTTTTTTAATGGAATTTCTCTTTCTTTTAATTCTTTTTGTTTTAAAGCAGTGTGCTCATTGCACTTGAGTCCTTATTTTGGAGTCACTTCATTTACTGAAGGATTAAATGGCATTTTGACATGTGTAAGGAGTTTTAACAAAATTGAGTGGCATTTATTGAATGTTCTTATTTTTATTTATTCACAAAGTACACCAGGATATTACTCACTAAGGCTCAAGTCTGATTTTTATCTGAGGTCCTGGCCTGTGCAAGAGACAAAAACAAGGGCAAATTAAACAAGAGCGTCAGTAACCCCTCTTTAAAATAAACTTGTAAAGTAAATAAGCTGTTAGTGAAGTGGAAGAAAACTAAGAGTGGGAAGACCCAAGTCTTCTCACAGGTTTGTAAGAAGGAACTAGGTGATAGTGTAGTTGGGGGTAGAATTTGTCCCATCTGCCAAGTGCTTCTGAGCAGTAGAGATGCCACCTGCCACCCTCTCCACAGCAAGGCTTTAGGCCAGACTCTGACCTGATTTTCACCCAGTGCAACACTGACTGCAGTCTGCCTGCACAGATTCAAGTTAGGGAAGAGTTTGACTGAGTGGTTTTCTAAATATGAGTAAATAAAGGAGTACTGTTTGTGGTTTCTGGAAGTTCTGAAATGATGTTTGCCTTATGTGATGGTAACTTCCTTGCAGTGCTTGCTAGAGGTGCCAGGCTAAGAGCCCTGGGCGATGTGTCCCTCGCAGCAGCCGTGCGAGCTTTACCAGGCTGTCACAGTAAACACTCCTTCCCTCCAGCCAGTGAGTTTGGTCCTCAGGGACTCTGCTGAGAGTCATAAACTGGGACCAAACTTACTAATCTAAATGAAGTAGATGTATGACACTGCAGTTTGGCAGTGAGAAACTAGCTGTCCATAAAACAGAGCTGCTTCTCCTGGTAACTCTCTAAAAGGGTGCAGGTACCTCCCAGTGACGGCTGCGCTGCCGCGTAATCTGCGGCTCGTGGAAATCACTGCGGGCTTATTAAACCCAATATATGTCAGACTAGCAGAGAGTTTGTTCTGGGTTATGTCTCTTGCCTTAGGAAGGCTTCAAATATGATACAACCCATACTCCCTTCAGGTACCCACACTGACTGGCTCAGAAGGTGAAGAAGGGCTTGACTTATGTGAAGGCATAAGGAAGCTAAAGTGTAACTTTGGTGTCAAAACTAACTGCTGCAGCTGAGATACCAACACAGTGAAGAGCTTACTTTTTGCTACCGGCTTCTCTAAGAGAAGCCAGACTGGCTGGATTTTTGATGACCACCCAGGGAGGCTGGCTCCTAGTACTACTGTGGTGCCAATGACTTCAGGAAAGTGTCATGAATTTTCCCCCAAGCTCACCTAAAACTGCTCATCTAAATCCTTGTAGATGAGAGTCTTTCGATGAAGACTCACCTAAAACTGCTCATCTAAATCCTTGTAGATGAGAGTCCTCCTGGAACACAGGTCTGTGTTGCCATTGTTGACATGGATTTCTGGAAATCAGTGACTGCTTCAGTCATACCTTTGTTCCTTTTTATCAGTGTAAAATATAATGCAACCCTTTTATTGCATTTAGAAAAATTAGTCTGTTCTGAGACAGCTGGCTGCTTTGACGGTGTGCAAATATGTGTATGACAGAACATGCTTTTACTTTTTAATGAACTATTTCCCCTGGCTTCATCTTACTTCCACAGTCTATTTTTGTTGTTATAATGACACTGGTCAGTGAAGCTCAGAGGAAATCAGTCATCAAGATGCATGGTGCTGAAACAGTGTTTCTGCTGTGATGGGGATTGCATTAATGCCTTTGGAGATTTCTTGCTGTTGTCACTGCTGCGTCCACACCATAATGCAGAACTACCTAAATTGAACCAAGAGGCAAAATTTGGAGCTATGTAACTAAGTTAACTAAGAAAAATTTCTTGGGACATTAATTTTAACTCATGCTGGAACAGTCAAAGTGACCCCGAGTATGTTCTGTTGGGATGCCTGGCATCTGTTATCTTACTCTAATGCACAGGATTTTCTTCCTCCCTTTCCTCACTAGCAAAAGTGGCCTGGAATCTGTAAAACTTGTAACACTTCGGAGATAGAGAACAACAACAAAATAACCAGGTTTTGGCAATCAAATTCTTTTAAATGGTAACCTATGATAAGATCAGTGTTTGAATAAAGAGTCTACCCAAACTGACCACCTACAACTAGTCTCGCACAGTTATTTCATAACTTCTTTCTTTCGCCCTCTTTCTCTGGCAGGTGCCCTTTTCCCACTGCTTTGAATGGCATTTATCCCAGTGTTTTGGTGTATATAAACGTGGTCTATGAACTGTAGCTCTGCAATACTCACATCATATCAAACAAATTTGGTTTCCTAAACCTACAGAAATATCCGTGGTTATTTTCCAGCAATATCCTCTGATTCCTTTATCCCTGTGGCATTTCTAGGATATTCCTCTTACTTTTAAAGCCTTCATTTGCTTAATTTCTTATCCATGTTTGGTTCCTTTGCTTCTTTTCAGAACGGCCTGAATACAAGCTCAGCCTGTAGGGGAAAATTAAGGACAAGCCCAAAGTGAAATGCTGTAACAGTTTTGCTCAGCACCCTGTGGGTGGTTTGGAGGGCCAGTTATTCTGCCTCTGCTATATAGGGGGTTTATGTATGTTCAGCATTTATACTTCTGCGTGCATAGCCCTATATGTAATAGAACTAATTGTTCATGAGTTTTACCTTCAGAGTTTCTACCTCACCTAGCTAGGAACTTGTAGTAATGCAAGCAATACCTAGTTCTTTAAACTAGTAGCCTCTACTGCTTATTTGCAATTGTAGTTGTTTTTATTTTTTTTTTATTAGTTACACAATTAATTTATTCAGACAGCATATCATGTACCTGGCATGAATGCCTATCAGGATGGACACCATGAATGCAATTAATCTTTAATAATGCTCACGAAATGAAACTGATTTGGTATTTGGAAATTCTTTTTTTAGCAGAGAGAATTGGTTCTTTCCTTCCTTTTTAAGAAGTGACAGAAAGACCCTTATGGTATTTGAGACTGCAAGTGGGAAGTTCTACTCATTTTCTTTCTCAATTTTTTAAAAGGTGATTGGTTTCTTACCTGAAACCAAATTTGTCAGCTTTGGATACCATGTTAACATAAAATTTAAACAACAACAACTTGTAAATTGTAAAATTTATGAAAATAAAAATGGATTAATATTTTATGATGCATCCATAAAAAGAGACTTAATTGTTCATATATTATTTATGAACTTTGGGGAACAATTTATCTTTTTTTTACCTTTTAGAAGAGCCCCTGAGAGCTGTGGCACAGAGGCATCTCCTTGAGTAGGAAGGGCTAGTGTTCCTTCTTCCTAGGGGCTCATTTTCTCCATAGTCAGCCATGGGCAGGGAAGGAGCCCTCTGGTAGTGCCAGGACCTCGCTTCCCACTGAGGCCTTCTCTTGCTGTCCTTGGCACAGTCAGACTCAGGCCAGAGGTGTTGGGGCCGCCGCTCTAGGGCAGTAGCGTCAAAATCGTTCTGCCTCTGTGAGCAACCCTTCTGACTCCCTTTGGCCTTCCTTGCTGAGGTTACAGAGAGTCTGAGGGGAGACCTTTGTGTTGCAGAGGAAGTAAATTGCAAAATCTGCTAGAAACCTTTTAATCCATTAAAGATTAGTTTGGTTTATGTCTCAGTGTGCATGTATAGAGGCACTCTATGCCCACTATGTGTAATATGTATGAATGGGTTGCACTGTGAGTAAGGCATTTTCTTATGGATTCATAAAGCCATCTTTCCCCTTCAGCTGCCCTGATAATATTTTTCTTTCTTTTTCTTTATTTCCCCCCTCCTACAGTGTATTCAGGGAGAAGATCTGGGTAGAAATGGTAGATAAAACCTCTTCTTTTCCTTGGGAAATCAGAGAACAGAACTTGGCAATGACTGTTTCCATATTCCACCAGCAGACAAGTACTTAAAGAGGCTTCTCCTTAGTGAGTGTTGTTGCAGGCAATAATGTGAGGTGTAAAAGTCACTTTGCCAGAGATCAACTTTTGATAAATATATTTTAATTTCTTTATTGAGTTTTAAAGTATAACAACCACTGCTGAATAGGTACAACTGAAAACATGTTAAATAGCCTTCAACTCTTCACATTTGTATTGAACATCATCTCCAGGAGTGACATTTCATGTTACCATGGAAACAAATTTGACATTTCAAAAATACATTTATTCCTGGGTCACTAAGATAGGAATTCTGAAAGAAAAAAGGTCAGAAGATTTGCCTGTCTCAGAGATACTCTACAGTTTGCTGTGTTCCTTTGGAGGAAAGAAATATGTGGTATCGTTGTAAAATAGCATGCTCCAGCTTGATCCAGTTTGAAAATATTTTGACAAGATGGTGGCAATGTTACAGGTCAATAAAGCGTGTCTCAGACGCCGAGATTTCGCAAAGTGATTAAAACTGTTTCTTGGATCAAGACCTTTGCTGGATCAATTCTTCTTCCTAAGGACTTTCAGTCATGGCTTTCATAATCCCAGTAGCTGTTCTCTGCTTCATAATTTCTCCTTTTAGAAAATATTCAAAAGATTGATATTAAGAATTTATTTCATACTCAGGAAAAAACTGCTATCTTTTATAGGAATTATGCCAAAGTTTTATCCCAGATAATGCATTTCATAGAAAATGAAGAATCAGTGTTAAGGTTTGGTACTGGAGAATGTGTGCCTGTATTTAAAAAAGAATTATGCAATTTAGATAGTATTTTATTAAGATCAAGTCTTGGTTTGAATGCTTTGGTATAGGTCTTTAGTAATACGTTGTAAAATAAGGGTGGTAAAGTGAAAATACTGTTCATATAAAATTAAATACCATTTTTTCAAGAGATTTACCTTTTACATAGAGTAACTAAAAGGTGATAATGATTGCAAAGTGAGTTATGGCCTGCAGCAAGATCTTTGTCATTTGTACTAGCAAGTAACTTGTTTGAGCAAGGGAAAAAGTGAGTGTTGAGGGAATGGGATTTTGGAGAGTGCAGGTCACTTAATGATACTGATGTGTCATTAAATGTCTGTGTGCAGAGGTGTGCACACAGCTGCCCCTGGTTCTGAGCTGGAGCTGGCTGGGTAGGAGTCAGCTCTGTTCTGTGTGCCCTGCATGCTCCTGCACCCTGTGACACTTTCTTAGGAGGGCTGGTCAGCTTCCAGTCAGAGCTGGCTTGCATCTGGCCAGGTCACCAGGCATCTGCCTGCACACTTCTCTGTACACATATATCCCCGGGGGATCAACATGTATTTCATTAGGTGAAGAAATACTTTTGGGTGAGTGTGCTCTGCTCTTCTTAGGTCTGTGCTTTTGTCACTTTGTCCCACAAGTATGTTTTCTGAGCATCAGGAAAGGAAGAATCGTTCGACTCAAAGCCATTCAGAAGCAGCATTAATTACCATGCTGAGCTGAATTGTCATTGTGGTGTGTGGGGACTGGGGAGGAGTACCTCCCATTAATATCAATGGACTAGTCCTGTGATGAAACCCTCAAGGACCACATAGAAGACTGACCTACTTAGGTATTAACACTGCCGTTGCTAGACTTGTACCTGCCTTTGAATGCAACAAGGGTTATTAAATTAAAACCATCTAATTTGCTAGTAGCAGAGGAAAAACTGTCTGCATAAACTCCTGTCTCTGATCCCCAGGGAGGAGGATACGGGTAAACAAGATAATTTTTCTAATGGCCTTCTCTTTTCCTCCCGATTTTTATGGTGAATGCAGCCCAGGCAGAGTTCTACTCCTCTTTGCATCTGGACTTGCAGGAAATCAAACTGGACCAGCAGTTTGCCTATCCAAAGTAAAACATAATTGGAAAATGTGTAATATATATGCATAAATCACAGGAGGTGCAGTGTGTGTGTATACGTGTTACAGCTAGATTGTAGTCACTGTGCCAATCATGCTGAGCCTATATTCTGCGTTCATGGTGCAGGGTGTTAGGTCTTTGTTTTCTGCTGGTTCCTTTTAAGCACCTGTCTATTCAGAAAGTAAGGTGTTAAATACTTGCAAATGCCCCAGCTGTGCAGGCAAACATGGTGGTTTGCAACTTACACTCAGTTGTATCTTGTATGACCTTGGACATTAGAGACTGTTTCCTGAGAGGGGACATTGTCCAGGACACTGGGGTTATCCACCCTCTCCAATGGTTCACCTACAGCTTGGACAGGTGGGAGGACTTGGTTTCAAGTCGCTTCAAACACAATGTTAATGCTACTGAGGCAGGGATGCTCAGGAGATTAATGCCTCTGTTTATGATGTTGAGCAAAGTCAAGTCAGACTTTGAATGTGAGGATACTAGTTAATATTTTAAATAAAGCCTAACTAACTGCAAAGCTAACAGGAATACTTTCATGGTTTTAGCAGCTCTAAAGTATGCTGTGACAGTCTGGTACAACTCCTTCAGGTCCTCTGGAGCACTCCCAAACTGAGTTTGGCTCATTCAGCATAGCATGCACAGGACTGCAACCCCAGAGTTATTAACAGAATTGTAATCTATGTGCAGTAAAAACATATGTGACGGGATGAAGTCAGAGCTGGAATCCCCAGCTGGACCCCTGACAAAAAGGCAATTCCTTGTGGTCTGTCCTCTGCCCCTTCAGAGCAAGGAGCTTTGGTGAAGGGGCACACCCGTCTCCCTTATGTCCCTGCTGCTGAGACTTCCCATCCCTGCAGGAAAGATGTACTCACATAAGGCTGCACACAAGGACAGCCCTACACCAGTAGCTTGAGAGGAAGATGGCTGAGCCTCTGAACATGTGTGAATGTGCATGGCATACTTCGTTCTGCTTTGTAGACACACAAGCTATAATCTCATGGGAGTTACCAAATCCCAAATGACCTCTTGGTATGCTCGCCACTCTATTTCAGTATGAAGATATTCTACCCCTCAAAGATCAGCTTTAATTCAAAGTGGAATTTATTCAGAACAGTGATTTGCTCTGAATAAATTCCAGTTCGAATTAAAGCTGATCTTTGAGGGGTAGACTGTCAAGAAACACAGTCACATCACTATTCCCTGCTTAATTCCATGCTGTCTGCTGTTAACTAACTGCATCAATTAGTACTTTGTTTCTATTTCACACTTTCCAAATCTTATTGGTTATTTTTATAATTCTTCTACAAAGCTGTTCAGTTCTTCAACACCTTCAGTCAGGACATGAGATAGCACACAGCAATCCAGCAGCAGTTACAGCTGGTCCAAAATAGTGGGTACCTCAGAGTTCCCACTTCTCCTGGTGATGCCACTGCTTCTGAATAGAGGAGGATGTTCATTCTTCTGTCTGCATCCTCACCGTGAGAGTTCCTGTGCAGGTGATTGTCCACCAAGATGCTGTAATTTTATCTTAGAGTCAAAGGTAGCCTTCTCCCTATGCCCAGGAAGTACAACTCACTTGTTTGTTGGTATTTACATCCCATTTATGAAGCAATCAAGGTTAGTCTCTCCCTTATTTGACACTCTTTCATTTGTATGATCAATGTCCTTTATAACTAATGATAGGTTTTCTACCAGGCCACTGAAAAACATAGTGCAGGGTTGAAAGCCATTAGGGCCACATCTGCTCAGTGAGATCTTCCTTTCCATATATTGTGATTTGTCAGCTCATCATTCTTAAAACATTAATATGTGCCAAGCTGACTTTCTTTGTGTGTTGTGCTGGTATCTTAATCAAAATGTCATGCAGTCCACTGTCTTCGTAGAAATAGCTACCTATTACCTCAGTACTATTACATTTATTGGCAACAGTAATTTTATTTAGAGAAAAGATGTCAAATTAGTTTGAGGAGCTCTGTTTTCCATAAACCTTTGCTGCTCAGTATTAGTTATATTACCTTCCTTTAATTTTTAATTGATTGAATCCTACATCTACTCTTCTATTATTCTACCTGGGATGATTTTTTAACTGTTAGTATCTGCATGGGTCATTCCATTCCTCTTCCCAAAGCGTTGTTTTGACATTTATTTTGTTTAATTGACTTGATTCTGTCCCAATATCTAAAAAGGTCTTAAAAATCAGCTTTAGTTTTTCAAACAGCCCTGATCTTTACTTTGAAAATTCATGAGTGAGAATTTTTTGAAATCAACTTGGTTTAGAAAAATTTAACCTTAGCAGCTGCTTGACTTTTGTCCCCTTTAATCTAAATATGTATTTGCCAGTTAAATACTTTCTGGGAAATTTTGACAGGTCTGCCTACTGTTCCCAGACAGTGATATTTATTGAGTTTTTTTGCAATGCACCTAGAATTCTCTATTGTCCTCCTTGTATATTCTCTTGAGTACTTATAACTTTTCTATAGTTCCTAGTGGTTTTTTATTTTTATTTGTTGCTTACCCCTTTTTTGTACATTTCCATTCTGGTATGTCCTCCTTGTCTATTCTCTTGTGTACTTATAATTTTTCTATAATTCTTAGGGTTTTTATTTTTATTTCTTGCTTACCACTTTTTTGTACATTTCTATTTTGGTGTTTCATTTGTTCTGGTTGCTCTGACTACCCCTGAGCCAGGTTGAGTTCCTAACTAATATGACTTTTCTTTGTTGATTGTAGCTTTTGGGCATCTAGTAATACATTCTTAAGCAGCTCCCAGTTATCGTTCATGTTTTTCTATTTAAATTCGTTTTCCTAGCTGATTTGGTCCATAATTGTTTTCAGCTTTGTAAAATTGTCTTCTTAAACTGCCATGTGTATAACTTACTAGTTTGGACTTCATCCGTTTGCATGTATATGCAATCAAGTCACAATCACTTGTATGTAAGCTACCACTAATTTTTAGTTTGGTGATCAGTTCTTCTTTATCTGTCAAAATGAGATCTGGTATAGAATTCCCCCCTGCTGGATTTGATTTTTATTGAGTTAAGAAATTGTCAACTATAATTTTTTTAAATGTCTAGGATATTTCATTACACAAGACCCCCAGCGTGTTGCTCAGGTTGGTGTACTTCCTAGTAGTGTGCATGTCTATACACACATACGCATCTGTATATAGATAAAAATATAATTTGTCTTTCCATAAGCTTATGAATTTCTGAAGGAGCTTAGATTGAATTTAAAAAGTACTCCAACAGCTAGAATTCCGTTTCTGCTTTGTTTATATGTTATTTGGGGTTTTGTAAGGATTGCGATGTTTGAACAACTACTCAAAATCTGAAAATGCAGAAATCCTCCAACCTTTTTGTTACTTTGTACAAATAGATAACATTGATGCAATTTCATCATTTATGATAGGTGAATTCTTATTTATCTCTTTTTTAAAAAAACAAAATGGTCCGGAACTGTCTCTGCAGCCCAGACAGGAGCCATTCAGGTGTGCTAGCAGAAGCCATAAGTGCCATGTGGCTGCTCTAAGGCACCGCACAGCAAGAGTTGTCACTGTCAGATGGCATCCCATGGGTCAAAGATTTTTTCCTTAAACTATTTGGCAAGCACATCTGTGTAATACTCAAGCTTCAGATGATGCACAAATAGAAGCTCTGCTTGTAAATTGAGTTGCATAGAAAAAAATCCCAGGGAATCTATCTGTTAGTGACCCTTATTACAAACTGTCACAGATAAGCGAACTACTTACAGCTAAGGGTACACCCCGCGCTCTGTTCATATGGTGTAGTGCAAAGAGACTGTATGCTCAGGGGAAGGAAGATGAACTGCTGGTAAGGTCTGAGAACTTATGCTCATCTCTCTGACAGTACTACTGGGTCATTAACTTCTCCTGTGTTCAGAATGCCTGGATTAACTATAAAAAAATTTCCTTGTTCTTCTCAGGAACACTTCTAGAAAACAGTAGCTTTTAGCTGAAATGTTTAGCAAAAATTCTGCCTGTTTTGTAGCTCATGGAAGTTCCCAATAGCTGTTCCTGAAAGAACATCCTGTGTCTCACCTTCTCCTGGCTGCCTGCCTCCCACTCTAGTCCTGGAATCCTCAGCTTCCTTAGTAAGCTTCTATTACTCTGCCCTTGGGGATGGGGCACTACCTCCTCCCTGGGCCAGCAATGGCACCTGGAGAAATTTCCCTGTGTGAGGGATGCCCTTCTCTGTTTTCCCTGGCTAATGAGCACCCTGTGCTGCCAGGAGTTGCTGGAGGGAAATTCTCTGAACTGCCTGGTGTACAGAGGTGAGAGGCATTCGCGTGCCAAGCCATTTGCCTTAAACACACATTCCAGCACCTTCGCTGACCTCTTAATGGCTCACTTAGTGGAGGACTCGGGGCTTATGAATGACTGTATTTGACAGTTCCCCTGTGCCTAGAGATTCGGCCATGGTAGGGGCTTGTTTTCCTGCACCAAGCAGAAGTACAGCAGAGTTTTTGGGAAAAGCACAAACAAACAAAAAATCTACCAAAAAACCCGACAACACCTCAACAAAAACAATGACAACAAAAAATATCCACCCAAATAATCCAACAAAAAATATCAACCAAACCCAAAGCAAACCGAAAAACCACCAAACGTGTAGAAAAACACATGCAGAAGAAATTTGTCAGGGTGGATGGAAATACAAGGGTAGTTCTGTCAGTCCCCCCAGCATCACATATCAGAAGTAGAAACTGCTTCTGTTTCTTTGGCTCCTAGGGCTCAGTATGTTGCCATACTCAGAGCATGCTAGTTTTGACGGCACAAGAAAGGTCAAGATTTGTCAAATTACTTTTGCAGGCAGGGGACAACTTTAGCTTCTGCAGTTAAAAATGTTTCCTCAGCCAGAAGGTCTTTTACTGGGACAGTGTCTGCACAGGAAGAGGTAGCAGCAGTGGTGTGATTGAGAGGATGCAAAAAACACCAAAGATGACATAGGTGAAGAGGCATCAATGGACAAAGTGTAGTGACTTGGAGAAACAGCAGATATAGGTTAGGGAGGAAGGCTGGGAACACCTAAAACATCACACCAACAGTCTCTGCCAGTCTCTGCCAGAGTATCAACTCTGAGGTTGATACTCAACCTCAGTATCAACATGCTTGTGTCCTTTTGCAATTTTTTCATAAAGTCAACTATTTCCTATGAAAATATTTTTTGCCCACAGCAGGAGAGAGGGAAGACCATAAATTTCTTTAGGTTAAAATGTTGAAATGCTTCGCTGCTGTTGTTAGCTTTGGTGAGAGAAAAACCCCTCCTATTCTTTGCTCTTTTGCTTTCTGTCTCCCCTTTTTCAAAGAAAAGGCAGATACTAAAAAGCCCATTTATTAACTTTTCGAATAAGTATTTGGCAGTGTCTTGAAGTCTTGAGTGTAATCACATCCCTTTTTACCTCTATCATGAAATATTTTCTTTGCATCTGGATTGAAGTGCAGCCGCACAATCATTGAGGAACTGACAGGACCTACTTCAGAGTGCACCAAAGCAGGGTTACTGCTCCCTACACCGGCTGGGCAGGAGCTGAAGCTTCTTGCTGCTGTCTGGGGTGGGCCAGGCTAGGAGTAGTCCTTGCTGGGGCAGATACCTTCTGCCTTTCTGCTGTGTGTCTCCTACCCTTAGGAAGGTAGGGCTTTGAACAAAGTGATGAGTTGCTCGTGCTGGCT
The DNA here is from genome assembly GCA_013390105.1 of Tichodroma muraria. NCBI lineage: Eukaryota > Metazoa > Chordata > Aves > Passeriformes > Sittidae > Tichodroma > Tichodroma muraria. The sequence goes on from WAAG01077021.1 coordinate 20,365, forward strand.
GTTGAATGTGGACTCCCAAGTTCAGCTGAGAAATGGACAATGTGGAACTTGGAGAAAGACCCCTCCCATTCTCTGAAGCTCAAGTGTCTGCTTAGCATAGGGTGTCTCTACTTCTTCACGTCTGTGCTTGCCTCTGATGGCACTGCCTTCCCTGCTGCCCACTGCCCAGGGGAGCAGGGGACTCGTGTGGCATTGTGAGCTCACCTTAACTGCAGGGTCATAGCTCTCAGCTCCAAGACAAGCATTTTTCTCCACTGGCAGCTGCTCCTGGACTGCTGGCCCCAGTTGTTTCTCAGGCTTTTGTTTAAAACTTGGACAGTTTTTCATCTTTGTTCTAGCACTGGTGCAGCTCCAGAGAAAGTAACAGTGGTGGAAACAATGGCTCATTCGTTTTTATCACTCCTTTCTATAGCTGTGTAGTGTTATCCTTCATTTTTGCCTACAGGCAAGGTAAAATGCTTCAAGGTCAGCTCTGAGTAGAGCCAAAAGGCTTGTGTTGTGCTTGGTGTCTAGAGAAGCTCAGTCTGTAGAGGTGTTTCCCACTCTGGTGCTGCTCTCCAGCTGGCATGAGGCAACTTGATTCAATCAGGAGAAGCCTATGACACACTCCCCAAACCTAGGCCAGGGTGGCCAGCTTGAGAGATTGTGCCCTTTCTGCCCAAAACCCTCCTGGGAAGGAGGTGGCTGTGCCAGGGATTGGATGGAGGTCTCTGTTGTGAGATGAAGGAAAGGAAAACAACTCTTTTCCCATCACCCGCTTGAATGCAAGGGAAGGAGAGATGCAACTCCAACAGATCTTTGGCTGATCCTTCTGCCGAAGCTATTGGGTTCCTTCCATGCAAGGGAGCTACCTCAGATCCCTGAGTCTAAATAATCAACTGAAAAGTCAGGCCAGTCTAAGGAAGTGATCTGGTCAGAGTTCATACTTGCATATATGACCATACCAGGTGCTTTTTAAGGGGATGGCAATATTTTCCATTAAACAGATTATCTGGAGAAGGGCAATAGGATAAGTAATACCAAGGAGACTTTTGCAGTGTTTCTGGTGAAAGAACAGAGAAATAAAAAGAGGCTCAGAGGAACCTCTAGGTGGATCTAAGTAAACTTGGGAGCATGATGCTCTCCTTGTTGGCAAATTGCAGGTGACAGGCCACCCATAGCCCTTCCCATTACCAGCTACAGCTCCAAGTAAGGTGTTGGTGCCTCTTTGGGGCAGATGCATTCAACACTGGGACGCTTGCAAGGACCAGCCCAACAATTAAATGCAACAGCCTCTACTGCTCCGGTCAGAAGGCAGCATCTCCCAGTGGCATTAAACCTGCTCCCCTTTCAGAGGGACCTGTACACTTCAAAGAAAAATGGATTTAGTAAGCCACAGGCTGTTTTTAAATAAACCTTGCTTAAATTGTTATTTTTAACTGGGGGGAGGAGTGGGGCAGAACAAAAGAGACCTGACATAATAAAAATTAAAGGATTGGGTAAGCCCTGCTCTGGTAAAGGGGCACAGGAGAGGGAGGAAAGAGGCCCATGGTTTGGAAATCCAGCTTGCAATGCAATCCTGGATGCAAAATATAAATAGACTTCGTGTGGGTGCAGCCCTAATAGGAAATGAGTGTGCTTGCCCACATGTGGCTGCCTGGAAAGTGGTGGCTGTGCTGGGCTCACCCTGCCCCTGCTCAGCCACAGCTGATTGTACGTGGCATTTGGATCTGAAGCCATGCCTTGGGCTTCAGCACTGCCCGAACACTTGCACTTTTCCTTTCTGTGTTTTTTTTTTTCAGGAGCCTGCAGGCGCCTTTTAGCTCTTAGGCAAGGGTTTGGTGCTGCAAGCAGCGTCATCCAGACCTTTATTCACACAGGAAGGAGAGTTGCATCCAGAGTGGCACTACCTTCTGCTCTTTTCTGATGACAGCATTTGCAGTTTAGTGCCATGAACGGTCATATGGGATCACTTAAGAGCATATGCCTATATTGTTTTCAAGAGTATGCTCATGGTGTTACTTCCTACATTCATTTGTTTAAGGATCAAGTTTAATTATCTCTTCATACCTCTGTGCTCTTCCTGCCTGTAAAGCTAACCTGTGAGCCATTTTCATCTCCCCTAGTGGATCTGATAACTTTTCCTTCTATAATTTTGATGTTTTATAGAAGTTATTATGGCTATTCTGGTTCATAAACCCAGTTTAAAAATTAAATATTGACTTGGTGATTCAAATATGCTTTTTTTTGTGCTATAGAAATTCTTCTTGAAACAAGTTTCTTCCTCCTGCTGTTCCTAGAGTTCACAAGAATTTGCAGTCTAGGGTTCATTAATACTGCCTGCCCATTATTCCAGGCACTCAATCCTAACTGATGGCAGGGAGGCTGCTTAGGAGAGAAAAATGAACAGAAATGCCTCTAAATATGAGTAGGCTGGGAGAGGTTCCCTTTTCCCATCATTGACTGGGACATTGGACACAGAGAGGAAGTTCTGTGGTAATGGAAAGGGCCTTGGTGCTTCAGGGAGGAGGATTTAGAGATTTTCAGGGAGAGCTTCGTGTGGACTTAGGGAGAGCCATAACACACAGCTGGGCCATGAGAACATGGCTGCCTCTGAACTTCATTTCACACTTCCCCTTTTACAGCAAGATGCTGCCAAAAGAGACATTTTTTATGGCTGTGCTCCGCACTGCAAGGCCTGGCCTTCAGTGACCCCTGCAGCCAGCTCCAGCAAAGGAGGGTGTTGTGGGTCTCCTCCCCTTTGTGTGTCCACAGCAGCGGGCGAGCTGGTCGGCCAAGGGGACAGGTCCCAGCTGGCTCAGCCTGACACAGCTCTGAAAGGGTTTAAACCAACGTGGCCTGTGCCAAAGGAGCAACAGACCCTGAGCTATGATTATTTTACCCTCATATCTGAATATAGACATGCAAAATCTTCTTACAGTGCTATAGAGCTGCTCTCCGTGTTAGTAGGCCAAATTCAAGAAATCCTGAGCTCTTCTTTCCGTCCTTCAACTTACTTCTTTTGTTTTCCACTAACTGTTTCTTTGATGCTGCTTCAAAACATGTGGGAACCATTTTTTTCCTACTGCCTACCACCTTGTAATTTACACTTTAGCAGCATTGTTCCAACCAATCATTTTTGGAACGATATCTCTTTCTGTTAACTTTCTGTTAACTGTTCTTTCTTGAGAAGAAAACTCATTGGGAGTTTTCTAAGCCCCATTTATTTGAATCACAAACCCTGGTCACTATGGGAGCTGCATCTATTTCTTTGATGAAATGGTAAACTAGGACTGTGGCCAACACCTATAAAAGTGGCATTAGTAGAGTTGTAAGGGTCTAATGGCTGTGAGTTTAAATGCCACGTATGATGCAGTAAATTTTACAATCCACATTTTCAATGTAAAAATGGAAATGAGATACAATAAGCAGCTCCCCCAAGGTAGCAGTATAAAATCTACAGTAAATTCTTATAGCACTACAGGAGAAAAATCACAGCTAGTTGCTAGCTACTGTACTGGGAGGAGTTTCCTGCTTACCTAACTTGGGGTTATCTCTCTGCATTTCTAGCCCTTCTGCTTTGTTGGTCGTTAAACGACATTGTTTAACGTTGTTAAACCCTGCTAGTTTTGCATAAAAATGCACAGCCCAGAAATGTGTCTGCTCTGAAGAGCTGGAGTCAAGTCTTCTTGTCGGAAAGAGGAGGGATGCTGTGCAACAGAGCCGAGTAGGAAATTGCCTCTGAGCTTAGGCATCAGCAGTCTGCGATCTCAGCAACGACCTGCAGTGGTGGTCTTGGGAAGAAGTGGTACCCCAGGGGAGGACAAGATTAAGCTTGGCCAAATACTGTAAAAACAGTACTGGGAGATCCTTTTCTAGATTGGCTGTCATGTGGGTCCTCTTGCACGGGGGAATTTCTTTTTTACCGAACGTGTGAGTAAAACAGGCTAGTGTGGGTTGGTTTTCTCCCCTCTGCAAAATTGAAAACTGTTTTTTTTTCTTAGAGATGGGAATCTTTTACTGGCTATATAATAGTATTGTGCTGATTGTCAGTTCAGAGAAACCTTTTCTGGTAATGACAACCTGACTGAATTTGCAAAATAGTGTGTTAAAATATTCTTCAGGAAAGTTAATATGCTCTTTTGGCAGCTATAAAGAGTTGCTTCTGCTTGGCTTTTTCCTCTGGGAAAGAAGTCATTCTGGATGGGACATTTTTCCTTTGTATTGGCCCTGCCACTCTTCAGGGCTTCTGGGGAATTGCTTATAGGTGCACAGACCTGAGAAGACATGTGTGAGTTAGTTCCCCCACCTGCCAAGAAGAGGGAAGCTGAAGGCTGCAGATGCCTGCTTTGCAGCCAGCATAGCCTGTGGTGCAAGGTTGCCCTTTCTGCCATGTCCCCTCAGCCAACTTTTCCCACCTGCTGCTCTGTCCCACTCAGGGTGTGGTAGCACAAGGTGCCTGCCCAGTTTCTCAGCAGAGAATGCCCATGCTTTCTGTGTCCCAGTCTTGCATGGGCATGACAGACAGTGTGACATCTACTCCCAAATATCTAGATGAATGATTATAAAAAAGTGCTATTTTTGAAGGCATAGCAGTCGATTATGCATTTGACAGAAGGTTTTAGGAAATAGGCAATGTGGGATGTACTGGGAGGAAAAAAAAATCAATCTGTGTATTTGTCTTTTAACTAGTTGGAGACACATTGGCACATATTTTTGGCACATTAATGAATTCTGCCTTATTTAATCTCTGCTACTCTTATAATATGAATTTGTGTTCCATTTGGGTGTTAAAAATCAGAAAGTCAGAGAGTTAAGTTTCTAGAGGAAGTTATAATCACTTCAAGCTCCTGAGCTGGAATGAGGAGGCAGCCACAGTCGCTCCGAAGGAGAGCGACCAGACAAAAGGCTTCGTGGCGCGGTTTGCAGCGCGTCCCTGTAGCTGTGCCGCGGGGAGCGGGAAGGCCCCGCTGCCGCAGCTCCCCACAGCCTCCTGGCAAACCCCACGGCTCAGCCCCGCGCTCCAGCCCGAGCTGCCGGCTGTGCCGGAGTGCACAGGCCAGGGAGCGCTGACAGCCTCAGCAAGAGCGCTGGGGGTTGCCCTTTTTTCAGAATAAGCTTTGCCAGTTTATTTACATCTGACTCCATCCTGCTTTAAAAGTGCGAGTGCTGTGTGCTTCTTATCAATGACTTATTTTCAGTAAACGTAATTCCTTTTCTTTCTTTCTTTTTCCTTCTCACCGTACGTCCACTTCAGCTTCTATTTTTTTAGTTTGAATGTGCACAGAACTGCCGTGTACAAAAGATCTTACAGTTTTAACCAAAAATGGCTTAAATAAGAAAGCATTGCGTCTTCCACAGAGTAAGGATCAGCTGGATTTTTCCCCCCCCAAGGACGAATATTTAAGAAGACAAAAGAGGAAGATTTGCAGAAAACAGCACTGGTTTGAGCATGGGTAACAGCACTAGAGCTGGGATGATCAGCAGTGCTGCGAGAACAGCTCGCTTGTGCTGTGTTACACTCCATGGTGTGTATGGGAGCATGGCTGGGGTCAAAGCTGGCTGCAGTGGGTTAGCTGGATAGCATGGGCTAACTGCATGTTTTAGAGTTAAAACTAAGGGTGGCCCATATTTTTCCGTAGTTTCAAAACATTTCATAAACTGCTGATATTTGTGAGGTGAAAAAAAGTTGATTTTTTTTTCCCCTCTCTCCCACCATGTTTGACAAAATTTTGTTTTGACTGTGTTCAAATAACAGGCTTTAAGAGAATTGTTTAGAAAACTCGAAAAAGTGATTTTTGACAAGGCCATTTTCTTTCTGTGTGAAATTGTCACTTGGATAAATATTTGATATAAAGTTTCTAGAAAAACTAGAGTTAAATGGGGCTGTTTAATTCTGAGTAATTTTGTCTAGTTCCCAGAATTTTTTGTGATTCCTCATACCAGTTTTTTGTCTCACAACTCCCTTCCTCTACCTGTTCATTCACAATAAGGTTGACTCATAAAAGCACATAGAGTTTAAAATTATTTTACAGGAAACACTGAAAATTTGCTATTTGTTTTGCCACTTTTGAGACAAAATATTTTGAAAACATTATCAACAGCAATGTTAGACACAGAAATTGTTTTTATTTTTATATTTTATTTTCTGACTGACAACAAAGCCAAACTTCAAAATCAGATTGGATTTTTTCATGAAATGTAAATGTTGAGGTCTGGTCTGCCTTAGGGTTTTTGGGTTTTTTCCCCCTATATTTCTGAAAGAAAAGGATTTAGCATTATACTTATGAATGATTTCATTAGTGCTAAGCTGAAGTGAAAATAGTTTTTAACCTATAAGAAAATCCAATTTTTTTTCAGACTTGGAAGGGTGAAGAGGAAGGTGTGAATTTCAGTTTCCAGCTACATACAGTGTCAAGTACAGAAATGCAGCTGATCCCCAGGCTGAACAATTTTTCATGAATGGGGAAGAAGGAGGGGAGGACACCAAGTTTCCACCACAGAAAGTGGGAATGGGGATATTTTAAATACTGCCCGGGTGGATACTGATACCCCAGGGAGAGCTCCCCTGGGTAGGGCAGAGCAGCTGCTGTGGGGAGGTGTTGGCCTGATGTGAGAAGGGTTTGTGCCATTCTCCCTGCGGAGTCACCTTGTCCGTGGCAGGGTAGGTCCGCTTCTGGTCCGACTATTGGGAGCCCGCGTGCCCCACTCGCAGCCTCACGCACAAGCACTTAGCAATTCCATTTTATGTGAAGTCCAGCTGTCCTCGTTCTTTGAAGTGCCTTCTCCAGCATTAACAGATGTTCAGTATCACTTTGCTGCTGTAATCAGGGTGTCCTTGATCTTCGTTACAATGCACCGAACCTCTGTGAGTGATGATTCAGTGTGTGTGTGTGTGTGTGTATTTTCTACCTGGTCCTCTGGAAGATCATATGATGGAGGAAGTTCCTTGCAGTCCCAGGGCGGATTTGGGTATCTGGTTGAACGCCACAGTCAAACAAGGCAGAACAGCGAGTGGATACTCAAGTTCATCACTAATGTACCCTAGGAAAAAGATTTATTTTATTTGTAGAGCTATTTGGAAAAGCCTGGGTGTCTGTATGGGTTTGTTCCATCTGATGTCTGAATTGCTGTGCTTTCTATTTCTCGATGTTATGTCATTTAAATTCCTCTTTATTTTGTGGTTTCTTTTTAAGGAAGGATTGATATTTCTTGAGGTTGGTCAAGTGGCACAGATCAGCTTGTTTCCAGGACACTGGTTTCAGTCTGGTCTACATCACCAGAAACAATCATGCCATTTAATGACTATTCAGTGTATTTAAAATGAGCAAATACTCTCATCCCATTTTCCAGTGGAAAATCATTTTATCAGAACTCCCTGGGAGGAAACTCCACTCCATAAACACTGTCCATTGGCAATGGGAGCAGCACCTGCCTACCAGCACTGTTACCATCTCCACTGGTACCATACTGGCAGCCTAATCACTTCTGCACCTCAAGTGCCCTATTCCTCCCACAGCAGTAAGTCTTCCCATTAAATGAGATGTACCTTTTGGCTTTTGTTTGCCTTTTACTGAGGTAGACTGTGCTACTGCTAAATAATGATGGATGTCCTGCTGCTGATAGTGATGGGGAGGGTAATGCTTTAGTGCAAACCTGGTAATAAGAAAACTATGTATTTAATTTACTGCAGTTTATTACCTATTAAATTAATGTCCCATGCATGTGGAGTGTGGTAAGTTTGTCTGAGTTGCTTGGTAGGCAGGTTTTCCTGAGTTCACATCCTGTATCACATTAGTATAATATGGATAATGGACATGCACTTTCTAACAGCAGTGGAAGCTGCCCTTATCTTCCTTATTTCAGATCTCCACTGCACTCTTTTCTATGAGGCACCTGCTGCTATGAATGCTTGAGTGTCTGTGGTGGCTCCAAGCTGAACTCCTGGCACAGTCTCTTTTCTGCACTAATTTGCTTTTTCTGTGAAGACAGAGGTTCTTTCTAAATGTGCTGTTTTTATTAGGATGTAGGATGAATTTTGTGAGTCATACAGGTGAATCTTTGTTTGCTAGAACCCATCAAAGATTTGTTCCTTGCTAAACTGCAGTTCATCATTCTCTTCTGTGTGACGCTAGTGGGCCAGAGCAAACACTCAACTGTCTGTATTGTCAGATGTTGGTGTTGGCTGTAATGGAGAAAATCTCATGACTGTGGTATATTGATGACTGTTAACTAATTCCTGCTGTGAATTTGTTACAGAAAACAGGCCCCCAAACTGCTTAGCTGTTGGCCAAAGGAGCTGTAGTACTGGAACTGCAGCAGCTGTTGCTCCACTCCAGCATAGGCATCAAGGCAGAAATACAGAGGGAAATGGTACCTCTATGAAGGGCTCCTTTGGGCAAAATTTTACCCAAGCTCTTGTCCTTGAAATGCTTTGGAGTCTGTGGCTTCCAGGACCTGGAAGGTTTGCAGGGATGCCACTTGCTTCCTTGAGACAGGGTAGGGCAAAGTATTTGAGAAGAAGTGGGGTAGCCTTGAAGCTGCTGAACAGATTTTGGTTGGTGTTCCCAACTCAGGCAATGCCAGCCTTGCTAGTGCAACTTAACAACAACCGTAAAGAAAGGACAAATCTGCTCTGGAGAAGCCACAACTTTTTGAATGTGTCCTTTGCTCTTTACTAAGAAGGCACACCCACTCTGGCAAAGAGGATTCAGATACTCAGTGTGCTGTGCACTGGGGTGACTGAGCCGTGGCCCAAGGCACACTGGTTAAATGAGGCGTCCCCCACAGCGATAGACTGGGGATGGCTGCCCCATCTGGAAGCCTGGCAAGGCTGACGTTACCCTTTTTTTACTCATTTGGTCTGGAATGAAGCTCTCAGTTCTGAGGCAGGTATTAGGAGAAGTCTGTCCAGTTGCTAAGATTTTCTGAAAACTTATTCGGAGATTAGTTGTACATGGAAGACTCCATGTGAGAGTCCTTGTAAGGTTACCCTTAGATTTGTGGTTGAGAAGGTATGGTGGTTGTCTTATTTTGGGGCTTTCCTTCTCCCTGCTTAAAATCTTGCCACTTTTCTGTGTAGAATTTTCTGTGTAGAAAAATGTAGAAATATTTTCTGAGACACAGGAGCAAGCAAATGAAACAAATCATTGGTTTGCCCTGGTTGCTTCAGGGCAAAAAAATGAAGGGGACAACGGGATCAAGCAGTAAGGCTCCAATGAACACCAAGCTAATAAATCTTTAAAATCAATATTCATTTGAGAGGTCACAACTATTAATCATATGGCTGTTGCCTGGCATGAGAACTGTACAGGTCTACAGTTTTGAGTTGGAGCAAGGTATGCCCAGAGTTTTTTGAGACCTGGTTTCTTTTCATTTGCCATTTTAACTCTGCAGCTGCTGATTCTGTGTACTCCTGCAAGCAGTACCAAACACTCCTGTGTTCAGTTAGTGCCCAGAGTGCTAAAATTGTTGCTGGTTTGGGTCCAGGGCAGGGTTTTTCACCTAAGTCAGATTTTCCTTTTTTTGTACTCTCTGTAGAGCAGAGAGTTTATCCAATATCTGCATAGAGAACTTCTTTAATTCTTTTTCTGTCTTAGGACTTTTTATAGCTAGGAGATTTAGTCTTTTTGCCATGTGATTTTAAGTTTGTCTGCAGCATCAGGTGGAGATGTTGGAGATCCCCTTGCAGTAGCTATATAGAGAATAAGTGGCTGTATTTGCCAATCTCCACTATTCTTCCTGGACTGAAGTTTGTAACATCCCTGTAAGGTTTTTATCTGTAAAGTACTGACATGTACTTTCATTTTCAATTTATTTATCATACATACATATGTATGTGTGATGTCTTGAAGCATTTAACGCACTTGTTGATCAGGCATCAGTGATTTTCTTGTACCAAGGAATTGCCTCCAAAATTAAATGTAGCTTTTAAAATACTGCCTCTGGGGATTAATTATTCTGTTTTCATGCATGATTTGCACTGAAGTCAGTGGGAATTGCTATCATAGAACAATGCAAACCAAAGCCATGGACCCTGAAGCAGGGAAATGGTTTGTCCTATGCAAGATGTCAGTCAGAAGGGCTTATTTCAGAGTGGTCCAAATAAATATGCTAGTTAGATTTTATATGGGCCACAAAAAATTATTAATTACTCAAGTGCAAGCCCAGCTTCTCCTGACAGCTGAGTTTGGTGCAGTACCAGTTCTGTGGGTACACTGAGCTCTTGGGGTGCCAGTGAAGTGGAATGGGGATTTGGTCCTTGTGCATAACTGTCCTGGACCATCACATCTGCAACCTGCAGGTGTGAGAGAAACAGAGACCCATCTTTTAAAACTCTGGAACAGTGATTTCTTTGAGATGCAAGGTTTGTCCTGGATAACATAGCAATATAACCCCAACAGCTGATTTAGAGAGTTGTTATATATGAATGCAGGTATGTGTTAGTGGAAGGTGAATTTCATAATGGGCAGCTTGGCCTGGAAAAGCTAAAGAGCATCCTCTGGTAGGCTGGAGCCTGCTCTGGCAGGATTGTGCCAGGAATGGAGTTATTCATTCTTCAAAAAAACCTTCACATAAGAATATGCCTTGTGGAGTCAGATCTGTTATAGTGACAAGGAGCTATGGGGTGTTCTCATGCAGTGGTAAGAAGCCAGTGTTTGGGACTGGAAATGTATTTAGGCTCCTCTGAAGTAGACCATTGTGTCAGCTCATGCTACAGCAATTTTTTACACAGTTGTTACTTATTATTATTATTTTCCAGATTGAATTAGATGCTGTACAAGCGCAGAACATAAAGATGAGCCCTGCCCAAAGAAACTTAATATGGATGTGACTGCTTAAGCTATTTTTTTTTTATTATTTGAAAATAAATACATAACAGCTGGTGCTGGGAAGGAATGAGCCTATGAAATATCTGGCTTATATAAAAGTTAACAGTTCTTTTAAGTTAGATTCAAGTGATGGAGTGGGTGTGAAGGGGTGGGAAACTACTCAAATTGCCCACAACCCTGGACTAACTGGGTTTTCCTGCTAATCAGATCAGCAGTGAAACTGTTAACAGTGTTGACATTCACATTGTCACCATTAAGCTGCAGCCTAAACACTCCCTTTTGATTAAAGGCAGCATCTTAAATCTCTCCTCACATTGTTGGAGCATTCCAGCAGCTTGAGCCAGCAGTCTGTCCTTACATCCCTTCTTGGAAAGTTTCCCTCCTAACCAGGGAACTAAGAAGCTTCACTGTCACTGAAAATAGCTGAGAACTTGCTTTCCTTTGTATAGGGCAGGGCACATCTTGCCAGCTGTAACTGCAATATTTTTTCCCTCTGTTGAGAGGATGTGGCTGCCTATTCTGTGACTTGGCTGCACACAAAGGCAATGACAGGGGTTAGTTGACTTTTGCCCACAGTTCAAACGTGGGTTTAAAATTACAGGTGCAAGTTTTGTGGTTATAAATTACAGTTGCAAAAAGGAGAGGTGGCCCTGAAATAAACTGTGCCATCCACTTTAGCAGTGGGAAACTGAACATGTATGAGGGATGTCGCTGGAGAAAAGTTAGCATCTTGTAACCACCTGTTCCATTGCAGTGGGATACTTGGAGATAATTAAAAACAAATATATGTTCAAACAAAAGGCAGGGCTTCTCCCTCTCAACTCCTTCATCGTCATTTAATCAAAATCAGGCAATATGTTTATGTAGCAGTTTGTTTCCCTTAATAATATGGAGGGAAGTGAATTTGTCCCATTGTGTGAAGCAAAGCCCAGCTAAATTCAAATCCATGCTCTGGGACAGCCATCCAGAAGAGGGTGTGAGTGGAAACATTGGCAATGACCGGCAGTGGCAGTACCGAGCCTCATTAATGTAATCACAGAGTGTATGGGAAGCTGGAGCACAGTCCTGGGTGGGGTGCAGCAATGGTAGGATTTACAGGGTGCCACGTGTATTGGAAATGTGGTCATAAATGGGTGTAAAAATTATCATCTTCAACTTACTTAATAAAATGAGTCAGAGTAAATAGGGAAATGTAAAAACACATTCTCTGCTTGTTTTATTGAATAGGGGTTTGGCTCTAGAGATATGGTCATTCTTTTTGTGGAAGTGTTTTTTTCCTTTTTCTCAGGATGTGTGTGTGAGAGTGAGGATACATAAAAGAAAAAGAAAGGAAGGGAAAAAAAATCAATCCATTTATATCCTTCCTGAAGAGCTTAACTGTATTGCTTTGGGCCATACCCAGTCTCTTTCTTCACTGGGCATGTTTGTAAATGTTTTTCCCTCTTGTAAGCTAACCTTCCTGCTCAGGGCAGTCAGGAGCCTCCTGCCAGGCTGCTCACTGCAGGGCGACTTCTAGAAGGCGATGGGTGAAGGAGGATGCAGGTCACAGCTACCTGCAAAATCCTGTGGGGACACATGGCTTTGGATACTGGACAATGCTGGAGACTGTTTCCCTCTCCCCTTAACACTGTGATAAATCTGAGTGCCATTTGGAAGGGAAAATAAGCCTAGTTAAAAAAAGCTTGAATGGAGAAAGTTACCAAATCTTCATAGCAAACTGCTGGATCCACTCACCTCACAGTGTCTTGGTTGGTTGTGTGGCAGTGTCTTGGGCCTTGTGTCTGCTAATAGTCCCCAGAAGTTGTAAAGGAATGTTTTGTTTATGGCAATGCTCTGTGTTAGGGAAATGACAAGGGTCAAGTCCTGTCCTCTGCAATGCCATGGGTGAAGTGGAGAGGACATTCCAAGTGGCAGGTGCCAGAGCCCTGGTGCTGTGACTGTGTATGGTCCATGTACTAGTTGTGCCCTCCTTTGCTTTCTGAAGTCCCAATTAACTCCTTTTTGTAAAGGAAAAAAGGGGCAAATACTTTTTTCTCATCTGTTCAAAAAGCAATGTGGTCCCAGTGGTGTCCTGGGGAGGTTTGGCTCTCCATATGCCGCTCCTGCCTTCTGTGGCATGACAGATGTAAAAGGTCCTTTCACGTTTACCGTGGTGGCATGACAACAATGCGTGTCTCTGATTATCAGCAGTGTGTCACTCCCAAGGTTATGGAGTGCAAATGGTTCTGTAGCCATAAAAAATTAATCTCTATGTTCTCTGGTTTGTCAGTCTGTACTTAATTGGCCACATTCAAATTTCGGTCAGGGCGGTGAAAATTAAGAATAATCCAACTGAGTTTATAATTGCTCAGTCTGCTATAACATTTAGCAAAATACAGTGTCTGCCTCCATCTCTCTGTACTTATAGATTTATTTATATGTATATATAAAAATAATTATCTGTATAAATGTGTGTGTGTATGTGTAATGAAAATGCTCCACAATTCAAACCACCTTTATTCAAAGATGGAAAGATACGAAGAGGATCATACTGGAGGGGTAGTATCCATGGTGGGGGAAGGAGGGGATGGGAGAAGAGGGTTATTATGAGCAGTATGTAAGGAAGGGAGAGATAATGATTTTTGTCTTTCCAGTGAAAATGTCTTTTACATTCCAGTTTTTCTGTGTGCCTGCACTATTTTATTTGGAGGATACTGTCATGGTAGAAATAGAAGCAAAGTTCATTTACTCAGAGGAAATGAAATAAACCCACAAAGACTTAAACTAGCACAATGTAAAACATGCTGATGGCACTGACCTCCTCCTGCTTTACCTTGGAAAAAAAAAAGTAAAGGTAAAGTTTTTGGAAGACAACTAGTGCTGTGACCTACACTAATTAATCTGCCCATCAGATCTGATTAAGCACTTTCAAATCTGGCAAATTGCCACTTTTCTTGAGACACAAGTGTAAATAAATATGAAGGTGGTAAATCACAGTCCTCCAGTGATACATCTGTCAGCAGTCCCGAGCAAAGAGCAGCAGATATTGAGACTCCAAACACTCCATGCCTGATAATAAAAATGTTTTTTCTGCCCGGGGATGAAGCGGAGCACATCCCCATCTGCTCAAACCTGTCTGATGTTGGGCAGCTCGTGCACCTGCTGAAGGGCCACCTCCCCCGGATGCGGCCCCAGTCATGCAACAGGCTCCGGGCGGGGCCGTGCCGGTGTGGCTTTCCCACGCGCGACAGCTCTGATTGGCATCCAGGGAATTGGATGCCGCTGGGAGAGCGGTGGGGTGCAAAGCCGCCTGAAGGGGCTGCCGCTGGGACGGGACTCGCAGGGGTTCTCCAGAGCTGCTTTCGCAGCCGACCGCCAGTTCCTTCGCCCCCTGAGGTGAATGAGGGAACCCCCTGGGAGGGCACCACGGAGCACTGTCCCCACGCTCGTGGGAGCTCGCTCCTGCTTCCCTGCTCAGGCCTGGCCCGGCCCTGCCTCTAGTGGGAGCTGGAGCTGCACTTTAGAAGTGCCTATGATAGCACCAGTTTGACCTCTCGGTTTATAGCCCTCTCCCTGCTTTAAGGCCATCTGGTGTGACAGAGACTTCTAAATAGTGTGTACTGAAATTGATGAAATGCTTTGATTTGATCCTTTGGTCTGAACCATAAAATTATTTCCATGGACTGTTTGCCTCAGTGTACCATTAAGCATTTAAGAGTTTGAATATCTTTATTGCAAAGGACTGAAGTCATTCTAGGTAAGGTCATGTTATCTGCAGTTACTCACAACGTATTGCAGGTGTTGATTGATCAGTCCCACCTACTCTACTTGTGTACATACAATAAAAAAATAGCAAAATATTGATAAAAGTGGGATCTGACTGTTCAGGAGCTCTGACCTCGCCTATAAAACAATGAAGTGTCCTAAAAATTTAGAAATACCAGTCTTACTTTGGACCACTTTGTTACAGACAGTTAGTTATAACAACGGGCTTCACAATATGTAAAAAAGGAGGAGGTTAACAGAAGTGAAGGACATAGGGCAGTGAGTCAAAAGCCCTTTTTCTAAGTATTTAGATTTCTGCAGCCTTCCAGCATGAAACCTGTGAGATGGCTATATGTAACACCAAGCCCTGTAGCCCCTGGTGCAGTTAATGCAGTGAGAGCTGTCTGCCTTGTCCGAGGGCAGTGGTTTTCCCTGGAATTTGAAAGGAAAGGTGAGCTGGAGATACTGAAGAACGGTGTTTTCAGCCCCAAAGAGGCTAGTATTGAAATCTAAGCTCTTTAAAGGCATTTAGGTCACAGTTTTCAGAGATTTGAGTGAAACAGTTTGAGGGTGGTTTAAATAAAGATCTCATCTTCATGTACCTGAGAAACGGCCTGGTTTTCAGAGGTGCTGAACCCACACTTGACGAATGATTGATTGATTTCTTTACAGAAATCCTTTTCTTTGTGTAACTGCCTCTGAAGTTTAATCCTGGGTTGTAGGTGGTGCGAAAGCCTTCTTTTTAGGAAAAGAAAAGGGGTTTTTTTCTCCCTCTGTATTACACAATAGCTCTGAAATGACTTTGAGAGAGAAAAGTGATTTACAGTTTTAGAATACTATCTGAGGATGGAGTACTTTTCCCTGGCTCTGATATCCACGTGGAGCTTTGCAGGTACAGAAATAGGTGGTGCCCTACAGCTTGCAGGGGAAGTTTCTTGGGGTCAGCAGGACTCTGCTTTTCCTTGGGCATGGCCAGGCTTGGAAGTCTGTGTATTTCTCTTCCCCCAGAAGAGTTTGCCTCCCATAGAGAGGAGTCTGATTGCTGGGCACCTTGCTGCCATTGCACAGTCCCCTTTGCAGGCAAACTGTGCCTGCTACTGCTCTCTTAGGTTTATGTTTACTGCATCCTTCTAACAGGAGATCACACGACCTGCGCTTTCTTCTGCTGCTCCCTTTGAGCCAACAGCTGAGAACTAAAATAGGGCACTGCTGAAATAGGGAGAGCTGAGAAGCTTGCAGCAGATTTAGCTGTGTGAGTCTGCTGAGTCTGCTGCAGGAATTTACCTGCATGTCTAATTCAAGTCAATGCACTCCCTTGGCTATCTTAGGGAGCAAGTGCAGCCAGAGGCCACTGGAAGGAAGGAGGAGCAATGTGTGCCAGAGGAGAAATGAGTGGTTAGGTCATGAAAAAAGCCTCCTTCAGAGGTGAGGCTGGATTGGGAAATGGGCTCCTGAGCCTCCCCGTGTGGTCACCATGATCTGTACTCTGTGTGATTGGCAGCTGCGGAGTGAATGATGTGCGCGGTCACAGGCAGTGCACACGCCTGGCAGGTACCAAATTCATTTGTGGAAGCGAGTCAGTTGTGCTGATCCGCTTGGGAACGTAGAGTTCAGGTCTGGATGAATGCTTGACAGTGAATCTTCTCCTAGACATTGTTTTCTCACCTTCTGGCTCCTGGGTTTACGGGGACTCAGCCCTGCTTTACAGTTTAGAGCAGAACCAGGTACCACAGGGCCTTCCAGTATGTCTGCCACGGTAGTGGAAAGGTTGGCAGCCTTGTTCAGTGTGTGGTTCAGCTTTGATGATTATAGTAGAGAGCCCTGAGGCTTGAAACAGCACAGCATGAGGGATTTTGCAGAAATTACAAGGCCTGTCTTTGGGCCTCCCTACTCATCTAAGGCAAGTACAGCATGTTGTGGCCATTAAACAATACTAGTTCAAGGGCTTATGTTCCTAGGCTGAGCTTGATCCAAAAAAGTACAAAAGGCCTCTTCTATCCTTCAAACTACTCTGTGTTTTGAATATGCTGTTCTGCATTGTATTCTGTGTAGATGACTTGAAGTGCATTGCAGGCTCTGAACCAATGACCTATGAACTTCCATGTCTGGCAAGTCTGGTTTGATGATTGTCTGTTTTCTTGAATCGTCACAAAAGGATTCCTTGGCTGGTGCACCTCCTCCTCCTCCCATAACTTCACAATGCTCTGAGCAAATAATTTTTCTTAAATGCAACCAGACAACAGTATCTTACACAATATGGAGATGTTTGCTGATCCATCAATTCATGGGGAAAGCTAGCCTTGAATACATCATACGTCCTCTGTATAAAATATGTGTTATGGAATGCAGTCTGAGGCAAAATATATTATAATCCATTAGCCTTATAAGAATAATTATTTTTAAAAAAATCCACACTAGTCTTAGCCAAACCACATAAAACTGACACCTCATGTTTAATAAATGATTTAAGCATAGAAAAGCAATTGTCCTTGGCTGTAGGTCCATGTTCTTATGTGACCATGCCTTCCACACAACTATTTCATCAAAAAGGTGTTTCCTAGCATTATTTTTCTTGTGAGAGTTTTTAATAGCATTCTTTGGGGAACACTTAAGAGTCTTAAGAGTCCTAAATTACTAGCTTTTTTCAGACGTATATATATTGGCACTTGTGTTTGTGATTGCATTTTGCCATTTCTTTTTTTTTATTTTAAATGTGGATTAGTAGATTATGTGAGACCCAAAAGAGAATAAGTATATGGTTTTAGTCTTTAGAGCTGATAGTAAATGAAAATCTATTTTCATGAATGTCTACATTGTTTTTGAAGTTGGGTTTTTTATGAAAGTTAAAAGTTAATTGGTTCCCTTTCTGTTCACCCTGTTTGTTTTTAAATTATATCAATATGTTTGAGAATTTTCTGTATCTTCTCCCAGTTTAACAAGTGCTACTACAATGACAGCTTAAATAGGATTTTTGATTTATGAAAGGAAACATTTATTTTCCCCATGAAACCCACATTTTGGTGAAGTTCATTACCATTTTCTGTAAAAGCTTTTTTTTTTTTCCTCAAAGACTGTATTTAGTTAAAGAAAAAAACATCTATAAATATGAAGAGTTCCACAGATTTCAAGAAGAGGGATGGGAAAGACGTAGCAGGAACAGAGACCTCTTGACTATTTCCTCCCAAACCTGAAGCGTTCCACAAATGCTAACACACCTGGAGAAGGGGAGGACAGGTGCCCTGCCACTGCATTAACTTCAGCCTGGTACCTGTGAACTTCTGTGCAGCTGCCTCAGTGAGGAACGCTGCTGCTCCTGCTCCTCTCTCCATTGAGGCTGCTTGTTCAGGTTGGCAATCTCTGGCACTGTCATCTCTGTAAGTCATGCCAGACTGCGTGTAGCATCATTTATTGCACCTACTCTTCCCTGAACCCAGCTCTTCCTCAGAGATAGAGAGCACGAGCTTGGCATCAGTGAGGACAAACTTGAAGCTCTCATTGGCTCTTGAGAATGAATTTACTTTAACATGGATTTTTTATCTCTGTTTTTTCTACTTCTCCTTTTATACCATTCTCAGAAAATTCTCATAAATTCATATTTACGTTATGGAAAAATTGATACCAAGAAAAGACTACCCAGACTCAGTGCCAGTGATATTGAAGTCAAAAACAATGTTTAAGAATCGGACAAAACATTACGAATTGGTAGAAATTTGATTTTGTATGGCACAAAAAGCTATGTAAAGATATAGATCTTCAATTCTATCAATTTCAAAGTTTCAGCTTATGATTTACGTGAGTCATTTATATAATGGTTTAAAAGAGAACAAAAATTATTGAAGTGTTTTTCTTTCTTTAAATGTGCATATTTTTCTTGGTCTAAAACAACAAAAGGCTTTGGGAATTCAAGAAATAAAAAGCAAGCGATAAACTCTCTTCTTGTTTGCACCTGCCAAGCCACACAAGAAGTCAGCAGGCTGGTATGAGTGTAAACCCAGAGAGAATGTCAATCTTTGCCTTTTCTGCTGTAGAGCTCACGTGTGCTGCTCAAGAGGAGGACAGAGGATCTTAAGCCACAAAAGTCTGAATCCAGTTTTCTAGGTCTAAGTGCTCTGGCCTGTCAGACTGGGTTTGACAAGAGCCGAAAATTCTAGAATTCAGAGAAGGATTTCAATGGCTAAATATTAACTTTGAGCCTAAAGTGGTCTTCTGCTTGTGGAAAATTTGGTTGTATCAATGCTTAGATAGCCATTTCTGTTTTGTTGGCCTCTTCTAAAATTTGAGTTTGCTTGCTGGTTTTGGATCTGGTTGGTAGATCAGACTCTAGCTGCCCTCCAAAATATATCATTGCTTGTCTCTGGCATCTTGAAATCAAGTAGTTTGTTTTTCTAACAGGAAAAACATTTTTCTCCCAATGAGATGTGCATGCAAATTAAAGTTGTAGTTCACGCATGGCTACAGACATGATTTGTACTGTGCTTGGATGGTTCATAGTACAGGTCCATGATGGATTTGAAGAACAAAGGGAGCAATACTTAGATATTTGAGTTTGAAACTCAAAAGATACGGAGATTTTAAGGCAAAATGCCTCCTATTTCTTCTTCTCTAAATGTTACCTCTTTCAGAATTCACAGGAGGAAAACAATTGGTAAACTTCACAACCTACAAATTCCCTTCTTTGCTTATAGAAGGTCTCTGGTGTTCAGCCAGTCTCCTATGGTGCTTGGCCTTGAAAATGCATAGCAAGTTGGAAGTGTTACGTAGTGGTTTCTAGAAAACTTTTCAATGTGACATTTCAATTCCTTTAAGTAAGATAAGGAAAATAAGTCAATGTAAGAGAACATTTCTCTTAATTACCAAGTCATGCAAGTCCTAAGTGATATTAAAACTGGGTGAAAATAGAAATGGAGGCAGAGAAGTGGCTGGCTTCTGTTAAGTGTGTTGGTAGTGAGAACTGCCACGTGCCAATATTCATACCTAGGGCTTGTTCCCATGCAGAGGGGACTCTTCTTATCTCAGAAAAACAACTATGTGATAAATGGGGATATGTGAGGTTCTATGTGGTGGGACAAAAGTGCTGTCTGAGAGATGTAATGGACTGGGTTGAACTGCTTAGCATGTATTATTCACTGCAGTCTAACTTTGAGTTCTGGCACCACAGTACAGTAGCAGCTTTTACACAACGAACAAGAGAAAAAGTGTGTCTGAATTTTTCCATGAACAGTCAAAAGCCTTTGTGTTTGAAACTTGCACGGAGATACTAATTCAGAAGAACTTTGGCATTGATTAAACAGGTCACATCTGATGTATTATGCATAAATGAGCCTAAAAAGTGCTAGTCTTCACAAATAAAGCAAATACAATGAGGTGATATACATTTCTTTCTGAAAACCAGCAGTCATTTGGACTCAACAGAGAGTAATTAATACAATTTTTAAAGATACGCTATATAATTCCATGAATATTTATGGCTAGGATGAAATAATACCCTATATTGGTCTTGAACCACAATGAATAATATGATTATTTTTACTTTGCAAGAGGTCACAACAAATGTTTGAGATTTAAGCTGCCATAGCTACAAATTTAGCAGAAAGTAGGCATTTAATGATAGATTTCATTACTGTGGTTTAGGTTTTATTTTGGATGTTTGTTTTGTCTTAAAAACACTAATGCTAAAATGTTGCCTCAAATCTTTATTTTCAAATTACTTATTATATCGCCATAAATTACAGGGTGCAGTAAAAGCCAGATTTAAAAGGAGGCATGCGTTACTTTCTCATATTGCTAAAAATAGTGCAACGCTTATGAAACACGAATCATCATTAAAAAAGTTCTTTTTGTACAACTGAACTTGCTAGTGCTGAACTAGCGGCTTTCCTCCAAGTGGCACAATGGACTGCTCCAAATTTAGGTCTGTAATGGTAGAGGTTAACTTTAGGAAGTCCGAGTAAAACTGTAATCTATAATTCTACCACAATTACAACGTTTTCTCTCAAATGATACTGAAGTCCCTGGGGTGAATGCTAGCAAATACCTTGTAAAGATGTTCTTCTGGCTTTTATTGTTTTGATGCTTTTGCAATTTCAGCACATGTTCCTGGATTTGTCAAGAGACCTGGGCTGTGCCCCAGGATTGTTCAGAGGCTGTGGGCTGCAGTCGGCTCTCAGCACTCAGCCAGATGCAAAGGGTGGAGCACGTAGTTGATAGAGAAGAGATGCATATGCCACGTTGACAAGATGATGGGTAAACAAAGATTAAGGGACACTTGTTAAACTCAACATAGCCAAAAATGAATCTCTTTCATGATATTTTTAGAAGGCTTCAGCCTAGGGAAAACATTCACCTGTGTGACCTGAGGAAAAATCTAAAGAACTGGTTTCTATTTAGCCATCAAAAAAACCATATGTGCGTCTTTTTCAGATGCCCTCATCAGTTCTTTCCTTCCAGGCATATTTTTGGAAGACTCACACGTCTCCCTCTGTGAATCACAGTATCCTGCTGGCTTGTCAGAATGAGGTGGGACCAACACGCGTCAGCCCTGAACCTAAATCCTGTCTAATAGGTGTGACATGAGGGCTGCCAGCAGCCAGTGCTCCTTTGCCAGGCCACTGAGGGAACTCTGCACTACTGCTGCTGATTGCTCCCTCAGCTCACGGTACAGTCCCAGTAAGGGCGAGCCTGAAGTATGTTTCCATTATAATGTTGCCTCTGCCTGGGAGTGAAAAGAGCTGGGTGCCCACCAGCATTTAAACAAAAAGGCCCCAAGTGTGAGCAGGGTGACTGGAGAAGCAGGGGTGTGCAGATAGCAATCCAGTTGGGAAGTAGGGAGGCAGGGGGGCTGTCAGCCCTCAGGGTTTGCCCTGAAGTGTGCACAGGTTCAAAATCAGGGGTGCTGCAGGCATGTGTGTTGTCAGGGGAGGGCTCCCTGAGCAGCACGAGGCGGTGGCAGCCTGCCTGGGGACAGCTGCAGAGGGACCGAACGGGGGGCACCCGCCTGGGCCGGTCAGCAG
Source organism: Tichodroma muraria (assembly GCA_013390105.1). Taxonomy (NCBI): domain Eukaryota; kingdom Metazoa; phylum Chordata; class Aves; order Passeriformes; family Sittidae; genus Tichodroma; species Tichodroma muraria. Next base: position 41,930 of record WAAG01077021.1, read on the forward strand.
AGGAACAGCTCCGGTGAAACGGGATTTCCGAGCAGGCATTTAATAACGAGTTCTTGCAAGCATACCCAAAATAAAGGGAAATGCAGTGGAAATCTTTCTTTAGCTAAATCTTAGCTAACTTCACCAAAGCTTTTGGCCTAACGTGCTGCAGGCGTTAGCGCAGCAAGTAGGTGGCCTGTGCTGCTGCCCATTCTCTGTCAGGAAGACAAAGAATCTGGGAGAAGCATCAATCTGTTTCTCTTCACAGGGCTGTCTCTTCCCCCCTTTGTCAGTCAAAGGTGTCAATGTCTCTCCCCTCTATCCTCCCCCCTCCCTGAGTTGAGTAGTGTCAGTCATTCCTGTTTTTTTCTTTTTATTAATGATTTTGCAAGGCTATGTCATTACTGTGCTATACATTTTTATACAGATGGCACGACTGTGCATTTTAATGGCAAATCTGTTTCTCACATAACGCCTGAACTGCAAAAAGACTTTGACAGACTGGTTCAAGGAAAACAAACTGGTTTTAAATGTAGCAAAAACTAAAACAATGCCTTTTGGCTCTCCTAATCATCTGAACTCAAAGGATGATTTTATTTGAAAGTCAGAAATCTTAAGAAGTGGACCAAACTTTTGTGCTGAAAGAAAGCCAGAGGAAAAAGATAGAGGTTCATCATTCATGGCCTGCATGCTTTGTTTAGCGTAACACAGAGGATTCATCCCTGATCCTCAGCCTAAAAGGTGTGTGACCAGAACTGCATTTTGCCTGTAACTCTGGAGACTTTTGGACCTAGCAAGATTTTGAATTTCAAGAAGAAGTGAGGTATTAAGTTTTTAAATGTGGAAAGTAGAATGCACGGGGCATAAAAACTCAAAAAGTGAAAAATGTTTTTATGTTAAATACCATTAAAAACAAAGAGCTGAACATATATTTGTCCATTTTTTGAATAAGCCTGTTTCTTTGATCATCTTCTTTGCATTTTATGTTATTTTAAGCCTACATAAGTAAAAACAGTTCTCAGTGGTCCTATTATCAATGTTCTCTGAAGTACCACATAAGCTTCTGTTTATGTCTCTATCCATGTATCTCCTTCAACATCTTACCTTGCAGTTGCTATATGGACACAGTTCACAGGTAGCCTTGATCCTTTTTTGGCTTCTGCACTGTGCAGTTGATTGTCTCTGGTGTTCTGCTCCAATGGACTCATTTACATAAACTGGGTGAGCTCAGTGGAAAAGTGTGCTGGTATCTTACAACTCTTGCATGTCTGAGTTTTCACATCCTTGATACCCTTATTTCCCAACCTAGAAGGCCTCAACAATTCATTGCTTTGACACTTACGTTTTGGTGAATAAAGCTCAGTGGCTCTATTGGAAAGGATGACCAGGAGAAAGGGGAGGTAGAATTCATTCTTGTTAGCATTGCAAACTCAAGTATTTTCCGAGGGCCCCAAATAGCAGAAAATTCTCTCATATCATTGGCTGTGTTCTTGCGTATGCTGACTGCAGTGAAGTGTAAGAATAGTAGTTTTCAGAAGTCTATGAATGTTTACTTCAACAAAATGAGTAGGAGACGGAAAGCAGAGACAGACCTAGCTGCTATTATTGACATCTTAGGCTCTTGAGGTAACCTAAAGGTCTCTCTGTAGCTACGAGGGATCAATCAGTCACAGTGGTGCTCTGAGATACTGGAAAGACAATATAATGTACAAGTATTCCCCAAATTTTCCATAGAAATCAGGATTTTCTGCTGTTGCTCTTCATCTGCTGGAGAGACACATCAGTGTTCAGATTTGGCTCCTAGGATGTTCTTTTTTGTAGCCTGACTGTAAACATCTGGGTTTTGGTAGGCCAGTGCTTCAATAACATTGCAAAAATTGAGGATGGGGAAAAGCACTTGGAGTATGTGTTCCCTCTTTCTTCTTCCAGGCTTAATGTTGAGCTAGCATCTGACTGAAATCACATGGATGTTGACCACAGCTGCATTTTGTATCCACTTCTGCAGCATGTGTAGGACTATAAACATAAATTACTGGAGAGTTGTTTCAAGAACAACAGTGTATATAATTAAAAAAGCATCATTTACAGCATTCTTTCATGACAAAGTGTTATGTCACTTTTGTTTCATCATAAATAAAATGGGCGTTGGATAAATTCTTGGCATGATGAGAAAGCTGCCAAACATGAGTGTGGCTTGCATTTATCACAAATCATTATTATTTTTATTCACTATGCCATACTTGCATGGTGTAACTTCCTTTCCCCACCCTAAAACTGTGGCAGGTGCAAACCGTTGCACTGAGACATCAAAATCCCGATTTTTTTAAATGGCATTGTGAATTTTTTCCCCCTGAAATATTTTTCCTTCATGAAGACAGACTTTTCCAGTACTGTTGCCTGTCTTTCTGCAATTTGAGTGTTCCATCAGGCTTCCAGTGCTGTTAATTTACAGCTAGTTAACTCGGACAAGGTCGTAGTTAGATGTAGGAGCAGGTAAGCTTTTCAAACCCATCTTTAATGACACTTAGCAACAGCATTGCAAGATTGTTAGAGTTTAGCAAGTATCTTGCTTTCTTTTGAAATTTTCACTCCTTACTTCATAGCTCTTGTGAAGTACTCGTCCAGATGCTCACCCACGTGAATTTGTACTTGATGTAAAAAGATGAACACGGGGTAGCTGTTTGAGCCGTGGCAGAACACTAATTACTGCCTGCCTTCCTGGCAACGAGGAGACGTAGGATCTACAGAGTGAGGTGTAGAGTGCCTGCAGGGGCGGGGGTCTACTGGATAATAGCCACTGATTCTGAAAGGGGCTGAGAGGAGGTGGTGAGCACAGCTGATTTGTGGTGGGGCGTTTTAACAGGGCTGTTGGGGACTCAAACAATTTAGTGCAGGAACTGGAAAATTTGCGAAGATATCCTGTTTATAGATCAGGATAGTAAGACTCCAGTCCATCCTCTACCTATGCCCGGAAGAATTTATTTACTGCCTATTCACTGTCTTTCCAGCAGGTAACTACTTAGTGAAATGTCCCTGAGCACATAGGTTGTGATTATTTGATGATATTTTCTACACATTTTATTGAGACTGTGGCTTGCTAGTTACTTCTCAGTGGAAGTTTATGTACTTTTGTTTACTGGGTGACTGTCACAAGTCATCTGCTGTTGGAGATGAAGACAGGATTTCACTCCAATGATGAATTTCTTGGGTCAAATACCTGTGAAAGTGTCCAGGCCACAGGGAATCACAGTGGGACTTACTGCAACTCTCTTGAGTACTGTCCATCAGCCTGTCTGAGCACCTACTGGGTGCAGCAAGGCTTCTTTCTAGACCAAATCTTGGATTTTCTCTCTGTAGAACCTGGATGTAGGGCACAGGGCTAATAAGTTCTCACTCTGGGGTGCAGGCAAATGTGGTCCTTGCTGCTCCCCACAAACATGGCAAGTGGATCCTCCTGCTGAAGGGAAACCCCAGGAAGAGATCCATATTTCAGCCATGGAATTTGTTCCTGGAGTAACCCTCGTGGGAAATCCTACTTCCCAGGCAAACAGCAGCAAAGCTGTTATTCACAAGATGTGTTTCCCCTTTTTATTAATGGTTTATTAGGAGAACTAATTAGCGACACCTTAGAGGTTTCCCTTCTGGGAATCCAGGCTATAAATACCTTCACTGCTCAGCAAGGAGTTCTGCAGAGTGGGACTGTAGGGGGGATGCTACAGCTGGTTAAACACTGCATCCTCTATCTAGATGTCTCTGTAAGAACAAGGGAAGCTATAAAGCCACTTCATTAAAAAGTGGTTGTAATTTTTTCATCAAAACATTTTTTAATTGAAAAAAAATGGCTTTGATTTGCTGGAAAAAATTATGTGATGAGCTTCTGCTTTGGCTTAATTTTTCTCTTTTCCTTCTGTTAGAAACCCAAAATTTCACTTTTATCAGAAAAAAAAAAAAAAAAAAAAGCAAAGGGATTGGAAGGATGTGGATAGGAAGAAAATCATGATCTTTGCACTGTTTGGCTTCAGAAATGGATTCCTACATTTCCATTTGTTTAGTAAAGATACAAGTAAGAAACAACAAACAGAGCTTTGGGTAGGGCGAGGTGTGTGTGTGTGTGATTTTGGCGAGTTTCACAGTGACTGACTTCAAACATTTCTTATAAGGGTGAAGGAAAACAGAGACTTTCCTCAGAGGACATTTTCTCTGGTTTAGGCACTTCATGTTTCCACCTAGTGGATCCCACCCTTCCCCATTGCCTGAAGGTGCAGCCTGTGCAGACTGATTTCAATCTGGGTGGCACAAATGCTGCCTAACGTTCATTTTGTTCACTTTGTGTGTCTGTGTGTGACTGTTAGCAAACATTGAAGAATTTTTAACCAACTTCATGTCTCGTTGTATTAATAGAAACATGCCTAGAGATGAGTTCTGATCCTGACTGCTAATAAATGTTAAAATGAAAGAAATTAACAAACTATGGTGGCCCTGAGGAGGTGACATCTATAAAATTATGACTGGCACTGGAAGGTGGATATGGACTGCTTGTACGTCGGGTTTTATTCTTGTGGTAAGAGCTGAAGGGCATCATATGTAGGCGGTGGACAGTGTTCCCTCCCACAATGTGCAGTACCTCATTGTGCTCCCTTCCTCTTCTGTGGTGCCACTGGCAGCTGCCTGGCTGCCTGTTTGGATGCTGAGCTGAGAGGCACTTTCGATGTGACTGCGGGTGGTGAGCAGCTTGTCTTTGCTCTGGGCTTAGGAAGTCAGGAACTTAAACACTTTTCCCCTTGTTTTTCTTCACCTTCTTCTTCTTTCACTATTCACTAGTCCTTAGAGAGCAGTGGGTGTTGCTTAGTATGCTCCATGGCTGCCCTGAGAGTGGAGAAGGTCTCTGATGGAGAAACTTTCACTGACTTCCTTGGAACCTCTGGTTAATTGCTGTCACCCAGGAAAGGATTGAAGAGGGAAGAGGTATTGTCAGTGGAGTATATTTAGCTGCTCAGGGAACTTGCTTGAGTGGTCAGCCCAGCTCCTCACAGCCAACAGAAAGTTCCGGTTTGTTGCTGTCTGGCACTGCTCGCAAGCAGAAACATACCTTGGCGGGAAGCTGAGGGCTTCAGATGATACAAAAACAGTAGAAATGCCAAATATTTTAGGGAAAAGCTTAGTTGGTACTTGAATTTCCAGACTGACAATGGCTGTCTTTTAGTGTGTCTAGAATTTTGTATGTTTGCAGCTAATGAAAAATACACTATCTCCTTATTTTAGAATAATTAGTAGAGTTCTAGAAACCTTCCCCCATTGTTGTTCACAAAAGTACAAACTTCTTAGGTCAGGAGAACTGCAGAATCCAGAGAGAATAAATGACATTAACATTTTAGCAGTTGTGTGACCCTCATGCATGCATGTTTGCTATTATTTCTAGGAGCTCCCTGATGATATGCATAATATAAAAAATTTAACCACAAAGAAAAAAAAATATTGAAGAGCTGTTATGGGTTCACTAATCCCAGAAAAGCAAGGAAGTTCAGAATTCAGCTGATTCCATCAGTAGTGCTGGTTGTGCTGGTTTTCATTAGTGAAATCAGAATGTTGGATGATGCAATTTGCCACCAGCAAATATCATCCTGAATCTTTATGCTGGTGGGTTTTAAAATCCTGGAAATGTAGGCCAGGAAAAATCTTGAGAGATCTTCTCATCTTCTGCAAGAACGTGGAATCAATCGTGTGTGCTCCATATCTAGGGTGTGCTTGTCAAGGTTTTCACAAAGTCTTCTAGAAAAGTGCAGCCTGCAGTTTTCCTCCCCCCGGTATTTCTTAATCTGTGGCCACAAACGCAACCTGAGTCATGTTTAGACTCAGGGTGATTCATTTTTCTTCCTTGTTCTGTTAATTCCTGGGCCTTCAGTCTGGTTTTGAGCATGGTCAGTTTTCCACAATAAAACACTGTGCCTCTGGTATGCAAGGGTGAGCCAAGTCCCCCAAGAAAAGAGGCAAGTATGCAGTAGCAGCCCAACTGAGCAAAAGCTGGAGATGTTGTCACATCAGGCCAGAGATATTGTTTCTAGGCTGGGCTTCAGGCTGAGAATGAAGTTTCATGTGTAACCCATTAATTTAGATGCTGATCCTGGTGCTTTGAAAGAGCTGGCAGGCTCCCTCCTGTTCTTCCCTTCAGCTGGTGCTGACTGCTCCAGCCTGCAGAGCTGGGAAGCAGGGAGCAGCAGGGATCAGCTCTGCTCTGAGCAAACCCCTCCTGGGAGGGGGGACACCAAGGAAAGCCAGATGATACCAGGTTTGGCTGTCATAAAATAAACCACTTTTCCCCTGTTTTCTTCCACCTTCCTCTTGAGGCTATATGGAACTTGAGACGAGCATAGAAAACAACTATATGTTGTTGTGGTACTTCAGACCAAATACAAAAATGTTACACATTTTACCTTCTTAGTGGAAAAAAGGGAGCAGTTTCTGGGGAGCCAAACAAATACTTCAGCATTGACAGTATAGTCAGCTGACCACTACATACAAAAAATGAACAAAAAAATGGACTGTACTGGCCAAAGCTGTGCTCATTCCCCTTTCTGAATTAGCTTCCCACAGAAATTCAAGTGGACCAAAAATTATTCATAGATGTTTCCAAGAATAATGAATAAAACCAAATTGTAAGCTGCTTGCAGGCATAGTCAGAAGGAGATCTAATTTTCCAGATTACTCAATGTGAATTATTAATTTTGCTTGACTAATGTTGAGCAGTCTCCTGGTGTTTAAGAGGAAAGACAGTCTGCTTTATCAGTTCATTGCTGATACCCTCCTGTACTTTTCATATTGCATTATATTTAACTTATTCTGCCTTCCTGAATCAAACCTACCACCAAAGGCAGGGAATAGAAATGCACTGGTTTGAATGGGCTTGTGTTCTGTGAGACGTGAGCTATTTGATAACTTGACTCTTCCTGAGGGCTCTTCAGTCCACAAATGCACATGATCACGTCCCTTGTAGGGCAGTGGGATGTGTGAGCTTGCATGAAAAAAAACCCCAACAAACAAATCACTCGTAGCTTAACAATAAAACCATTACAACAAAAGATATCCCAGATATAACTGTTTGCTGCCTTTTTGCTGTGTTCATCTCTAGCAAACTGTGTCAGAGGCTCGGTGCTCTGCTGCCTATGGGTTGCAGGGTTTGTGTGGGTAGGGCACAGGTGGCTCCTCTAACTGATGGGATGAGAAGGGACTGGGGCTTAGCTTGTCTGGAAGGAAAGCCTGTTGCAGTTTCAAGGTCAAATCTTACATGTTGTATAATTTTGGAGTAATTTCAGTGATTTGCTAGAGTTGTTTGGGATTTACACCAGGATGAATTTCATCTGATGGATAAAATGGAGCTCAGAGCATCTATGCCAAAACTGAACAAAAAGTAAATACTTCAGTCTCTCAAGAACGCTCACCCCAAGTGATGAAGGAAAAAGCAAAGAATTTTTGCATTCTGGCAGGTAACTCTCAAGAGCTAGCAAGCTGAAGGAGGTGAGAAAAAATAACTGCACACTGAACCAAGCCATTTTGAGTACTTTAGAACTGACCCATTTAAATGGCTTTTAAAAAAGGGTTGGAAAACTCAGATCTTGCTTTCCCTGCAAAGCCAGGAGGCAGTAAGATGTGGTGGTCCCTGTGTGCTGTGGGAGCAGGCAGGACAAGTAGTGCTCAGCCAGCTGGAAGGTGAGCTGCAGTGTGGAATGCTCCAGCTGCCAGGTCTCTGGAGCCTCACTTGAGTAACACTTCAGTGTTTTCTGATCTTCTCTGATCTAGTTTGCATCTAGGCAGCGATGAGAAACGCCACAAAAATGAATATTGTAACAATCACCCCTTGTCGTATAGAAACATTCTCCTTTGTATAGAACGACATATTCTAGCTGAAAGCAGCCTTCCCCTAACTTTCCCCCAGTTCCTGCATACTATGGTATGCAGCTGGGTTTGTGGCTTCAGCTGATTTCCAGCTAAAGAACTATGCTCAAAGTAAAGGGATCAATACAGGGAGGGTGTATTTGTGCCACACGTACAGGTGGTGCAATGGGACTGTCACCAGTCTCCAGGTCAGTACCAGCAACTGAGTTATCACAAGATTTTGTTGGGTTTTTTTTTCAAAGTAAGTAAAATAAAATATGGTTTTATCTCAAAAAGATTTTTACTAAGTTTCCTGTGCTCTGTCCTGCTTTTTGTTTTCAGGCTACTTGATATATAGGTTGCAATCACTTAATGACTTACAACTCATAACTCCAAAGATATCCTTCATGAATTGCACTCAAAATGTCTGTAACTGCTTATTTTAGATAGGAACCATGCATATTGAAGTATGCAGCATCCCTCTTCTGTAAAATACGCAGACCTGCCCACTGCATTGTATTTTAGTCACCACTTTTGGATATCTTTTATCAAAAGAGCCATTAATGAGGCTTTCTGAGTCTCTTTCCACGGGCACATAATATGCACTATGTCTTTAATTAGCACCTTCGTTCCTCTCCCCCTTCCCCCTATCCCAGGAAAAAGCCAAACCTTCTTCACTACCAAAATGGCCTGTCAAAACCTGACAACTGAAGTTCTGCCTTGTCAATATAAAATTGTCTGTACCACTATGAAAGCTGAATATTTGGGGCTGGTGCAAAATAACGCACCAGCTGCATTGTCTGTTTTCCTACTTTGTTCCATTTCTGCTTAATTTTTTCAGGGCTTCTGAAGGATTTCTGGACTTCCCTGAGTATTTACTGTAGAAAACAGATCCTGTTTCCTTAGGGGCTGTGTGGAGAATTGCTCTAAGAGAGTATTTGTGGATGCATATGGCAATTGACATGTGTATCCATTTCTATATGTGCTTTCTTGTGTGTTATTAGTATATTCAGAAGTGCTGAGAACTCTTCTGTCAAAGGGTACGTGAAGTCAAGCATTGTTTTCCTTTCAGAAGTGGGATTTTACTGGGAATGCTGGCAGGCGCCTCACAACAGAAGGACGGGTGGGTGCAGCTACTGTATGTATCTGTTGTCACATTGGATTTTGTGCAATAAAAATAAAACCCTTGGTCAGAAGTGTCATAAAAGTTTGATTGACTTTCCTCTTTAATTGCTTATCATCTTTGAAGAGACTTCTTGGCATTTAGGAACAAGTGAATCTGTTTCCCATTTCTTCAGGCTTTATAAATACACCCTGTTTATATTAAAATGATAGACAAATATACATAAAGCTGGAAAACATGACCACAAACTCTTTTCCTCTCTCTATGCATTTAAAAAACAAAACCCTAAAGACACTTTTATTGTTGCTAAACTTTTGCCCTTGGCTGGTAGGGCCTTCTTTATATTTCAACAGATCCAGACATTCTTTTCATGTGGTCCTTGGATGTTCTATATTTTATATCTTTTGTGGCTTTATAAAAAGGGAAGAATGAGCTTGCTGCACAAACATATCTGATGGTAATTTTTTTGTTGGTTTTTTTTTTTTTTGCAAGTCAGAAGTATTGTGACGTTTCCATTTTAAAAAGAATCTTGTTTCTCCCTGCTCTGGGAAGTTGTGTTAGAGGGTTTTAGTAAGCCAATGGAAACTGAATAGATGTTGAAGTATTTTGGATGTGGGGACAGCCAGGCGAATGCAGACACCTTCCCTTGCTTTTGCTGTCATCTCCCACCATCACAGATGAGGTGTGTGCTGCCTGCAGCCTGGTGCAGGGAGAGCTGAGACTTCTTGGGGCCTTTGGCACTAGGATAATACCCAGAGACTGTTGCCACAAAGGTTTAGCTCCCTCCACGTGGGTTTTTCCCCTGCTGTGGCAAGCTTCCTGCTGTAGGGCAGAATCATCCCCCAGAGGCACCTGAATCCTGCAGAAGTTAAAGCCTTGTCTCATCTTCTCTCTTCTTACCTGCTGCAGGGGCAGACAGGGAAAGGTGCCTTGTCTGCACTGTACCCCTGGCTCAAGGAGCAGGTAAATGAGCTTCCCTTAGGTTGTTCAAAACAGTGGAGTGTAACCAGAAATGGGAAAGAAAGTGCAAATGAAGGGCCAGTGAGGTGTTCTGTGGGGCACATGGCTCTGGCAAGGCTCTGGTGGGGCCTTTCACTGCTGAGTTGGATGGTGGGCAAGGGAGTGGGGGGCATGAGAAAAGGAAAGGTCAGGAACTGGATGAAGGGCCATTGGCCTCACTGCACCTCTGGAGTGAACAGAAGCCCCTGCAGCACAGAGGTGCTTGATTCTTGTGCAGGGAGATGGTCTCAACAAATTTAAAGATGCCCAAATGTGTCAGACCTATAGGGCAGTTTTGTAGAACAAAAGAAAATTTGGTTGAATAATACTAGTCTTCCAGTCAGAAGAACAGAGCTCTCAAATGATTCACTGACTAAATACAACACCCAGATATTTCTAGAGTAATAAAACCCAAGTTAGAGAGATATAGTGCGGCTCCACCATGAAAATATGTGGTAGTTGTACAACAGCCAAATGAGAAAAAGTTTATCAGAAAACATTTTCAGATGTTTGCTGTCTTCTCATATAAAGAATGACTTCAGTGCCGATCTGTGTTTGCACAGGGATGTGGCTGCAGTGACCTTCAGCATGGGGCTGGAGAGGCTTGGACAGAGAAGCAAACTCTCTGATTTTCTTTTTGAGGTGCTGCATGCTTGTGTTCCAGATTCCAGGACCTGAGAAATTAATGAAATTTCTTTTTCATTAAATGCTTTTAAGCAATGGGAGAAGATGCCTCCTTTTACAGGATTTTAAAATTTAAGCTTATTTAAACAGACAGTATAGCCAACCACATGCCCCGGGGGGCTAATTTTGATCTTTGTTATTTTCAGGGCTCCCATGCATGTTTGTTAGCCTTGTGGTCCAAGCTGCAGCAGTTCTCATGGAGAATTAGCTTCACTCTCTGTGTAGCTCCCTTTTCTTGCCCAGCTTTATCCATGCATTTCTCCATGCAGCCGTACTGCTCTCGTAGACACAAAGGAAGTTGCTCTTGGTCAGGATTTTCTGCTGCAAGTGACAAGCAGAGACATCTCTGTGACAAGCATCTTAGAACTTCGCAGAAACAGGAAAATACATTTGGAGAACAGGAATGCTTTTACTGTTAGTCTTCAGCAGGGAGATACTCATGTTTTACTGGCTTTTGGTGTATTTAAAAGGTGTATTAGGAGAAGTCTTACATGCCGCTTGAGGGAGATAAAGGAGAGATGCACTAGACTAGGAGTAAATGTCCTCTCTGGGATATTTCTGCCCCAAATTATTCTTAAGTTTTAACGTAGGAAAAGGTTTTTTTGCTAGGGGCTGGCCTCAAGCCTTCTCTTTTCAAATATGTTTCCTCATTTGCTTGACCAAAACCACATTATTCTCCTACCCAAAGTCTGCTTAGGTACCAGGGTTTCCCTAGTGTAGGGATTTCATCCTGGAAAGGGCCTCTCATTGCTTTTATACAAGGTAGCCAGGTGCCTTCTTTAACCAGCCAGCAGCACTCACTATCAAGGGCTGTACTTATGAGTAGCTGACTCCAGCTCTGGCTCCGGATGTTTAGAGGATAAGGGGCCTCAGGCCATCCATGTGTGCCATTAAAGGGTTTGGTAGGCAGCACCTAGGAGAAAGTCACACCAGTCCCTGTGTTTCTAGTATGTGTGAAGCTAGGTGGGTCACATGGAAGCAGAAGATAGATTTTGTGGCTCTAGACTGTTCTACATCAGTATTATTTTTAACTGTGGGCAATATATAGAGGTACTCTAGAAGAGTTAACTCAACTGCAAGAAATGTTGGAAATGTATTTCCCTTCAGCCAAGGGAATCCTGCACAGGGTAAGAGTATTGTAGAAACAATCCATTCCTTCCACAGTTCCCTGTCCTAGTGAGAAGGGAAGCACAGAGGTAGTTCATTGGTCTGACAACCTTAGCTAGTCTTTTGATCCTACATTTTCTCTGGAAATTTGCTGTGTGCTGATGTGATATCCAAGGGTTTGGGTGTTTTTTGACGTTTTGTTGGGGATTTTTTGGTGATGTTTGCGTAGGCTGTGGTGAGCCCTTTTGTATCCCACAGGGAACTACAAGGAGCAGCCTTGGACTTTTTGACCACAAGACTTGATCACTGTAATTTGGTCTTTGCAGGGCATTCAGTGCAGCACCTCCCCAACTTGCAGTATGTTTGGATTGTAAGTAGCCCAGTATTTTACTTATGGGGGCAGGAGTACGCAGCATTTTTAACTATACTCCATCTTTGTGGCCTTGTATTTGCCTCTGGCATGCTTTCCTTTAAATTTCTTTGCTGATCTCTTGTTCAAGCCTTATAAATTGTCAAATCCAATGATAAAAGAAAGTATGAAAGAATTTAAATCAGTTTGTCATAATGAAGACAGTAGGGGGAAAAGAATAGTGATGGAGTGGAAATATTTTAGGTAGATCCTGTCAGCTCTCAGCCCCATTACACTCTCATGGATAACAAAAATTATAAACACCCCAAGTTGGCACTTGTAGGACAATACAGGGAATCTCGACGGAATACTAATCAAGGGATACCAAATGGTTTTTGTCAATGAATAAATAGTATGAGAAGAAAGATCCAGTCAGTTAGTTTATTAGGTAAAGCAACTTTAAAATTAATTTCGTTAGGGTTTTTTGATAGCTCTGTTTGACTGTTATCTTTCTTTTCTGTGCTGAAACTATGAGAGCTCCTCTGTGGCTCAGCCTCAAACTTGGTTTTCACTCTAGTTAGCCTGTAACTTGTTTTAATCAGATATTTGGGGGGAAATCTTTCCCCAGAAAGATTTCAAAATATGCCTGTCTTTGTAAAATTGCCTAGTCAAGATTATTTGATTTCTTCTTTAAATCCAAAGCACTGAGTGGAGACGTTCAAAACCTTTTAGCATTAGGGTAACACAGTGCTCATTGACATTCGCTAGCACTGAGTCTGACTGGTAACAGACCATGTTTTATATCCTAGGAAATTTGCTGTTAAAATTAGACATAAATAGAGGTAGGGTATAATTAGTTATTTCTTCCAGATGGACTAGACTGTGCTACTCAGCCAGATGATCCCAAGCAGTGCAGTGTACAGCTGCCCTCCCCCTCCCAATCCAAGCTGCCCTCTCAGAGGAGCTTCCCTGGGTGCTGTCTCTATATTGCCCTGATCCTAGCACTGGGACCTTGCGAGGGTCTTCATAGTCCTCTATCATCTGCACAATCCCACATGTACAATGATGAGATTTCAAGGACATTTTTTAAACCTCACTGTAAGTCTGCAAGAACACATACTGCCTTCCCTGCTATACTTTTACTCCCAGTAGAATTGGTTCCAGAGCTTTAAATGTTATCCATTAACTAATTTTTATTTCCAGGGAATCACATGGCTCCAGGATAGCAGGTTTAAAAGAAACAGAGGGTGCAGTTAAATCATGGATGAAGTTGAGGGCATTTCCAGCTCTGTGCCTGGTCTTTCTGTTTGCGGAGATGTATTGGTGATCGAGCTGTGCTTAGACAAGGAGCAGGCAGAGAACGTGTGCCCCACATGCCCTGGGCAGCTCAAACTTGTAGGTATGGCATTGCAACACAGCTAATGTGTGCCTGATAGGAAGCTCAGATTAATTTGTTATTTGGGAAATATGTCTGGGTTTCAAACATTGAAGCCGTGCTTGCTGCCGCAGATGCTGCTGTAATTCCCATACAGGTCTCTGTCTCAGCTCTTTCACTGCCTCTGATCTTTGTCTTTCTCCTCTGTAAAAGAGACAGGAAGTGTTCACAGGACCCTTGACCCTGTTAATGAGCCTCAAATAGAATTAATTTTACCTCTGTCTTAAAATACCCATATTTAGCACCTGGATCTCACTGAGAATGTTTTTATTTTTATAGTTATTTTAGAAAAAAAAAAAATCCCATTGTGAATATAGTTATTAAATATGAAAATAAAAGCTCTACTCAGCAAACAAAGGTTCATCTATGCATTTCTTTAGTCACAGTTTTTATTAGCAGTGCTAGAGGTATTTTAAAGTGTTTATTTAATCCAGCTATTCAGTAGTCTCTAGAGTCCAGGCTTCTGCTTTAGTGCTGAATCAATGCTTGGTCAAGCCTTAAACTTTATGGCTTTTGGCACAGTGTTGAAACAGAAGCTTTGATGCTTGAGACTGCTGCCTGCACAGAGCAAATATAAATTTTGATCAGTAACAGTAAGTGCTCACCATTTAAAATGCCTCTATCCATCCCCCTGCCTGGAGCTGCCGGGCTGTGTGGTGAGCACAGCACGGTTAAAGGCTGCAGTGCCTTCCTGGGTGCTGCCCTGCCCACGTCCACTGTCCAAATAGCATTGTTGTCTGATGGCAGTTTGGGATGAAATTACTATTTCAAAATTCCTACTGGGCAGTTATTTTTGGTCTTGCAGAGGCTGAAGGTTTACAAACCTCTCCTCTGAGAGAAGCTGTGGGTCAAGGTCGGGTGTGAGGAACTTTGTGCTGTGACCTGAGAGCCAAAGCTGTAGCTTCTAATGTTGTCATTCAAGTGTGCTTCCAGTCTGTAAGGCTTTGTCTTCTACAGTCTGGGCTGACTCTAATGGTTTTACACGTAGCCAGATCTCACTTGGATAATGTATATAGACAAGTCTCTGATACAGAGGAAAGCCATAATTTATCCTTTCAGAGCTCCATGGCTGAGACATATTTTTCACTTGGTGATCTTGGTGCATTCTTCAAGGTAACATATAGTGGACAAATTCTTAATTACAAAGACTCACTTCCATCTCCCTGGCATGGCTCTCTGGGATACCCCTGTGTGTGTGCCAGCTGTCCTGCCCCAAGCCAGCATGACTGCACAAAATAGCAGTGCCATGTGCCAAGCAGAAGCAGGTTGTGGACACCCATCCTCCAGAGCACTCAGGAACTATGTGATCTTCCCTCCCTACAACCTCAGCTTCCCTGATTCCCAGGCTGTGGCAAATGAGGCAGCACGGCCCCATGCAGTATACTACAGTAGGGGGTCCTTCCTGCCTAGCATGCAGTAGTGGCTGTGATGTGAAAATTCCTCTTTCAGCTTCCTTATACTGCCAGTTCTTCCTTGTTTTTTTTGACTTGTATCTTTATCCCTGCCGCTGGAGATGTGTTTGAGAGCTAGGCTGTAAGTCCTGCATTGCCAGTGCTGGTTAACAGCATTTGATGGAGTAATATTGTTTCAGTACTTTCCTCATGACCCAAAGAATTCTGTTAATTTCTTCCCTTATGTATATCTATGTGGATGTGCAAAGTGTATGGTGCAATTTGGTCCTGTAGAGATTTCACTGACACACAAGCACATTATATGTCTGTCATCTGTTTTATCTCCATCTGTTAATTCTTATTAATTTTTGAGCGTAATTTGGAACATACAAGGAGCCTTCCTGGGTTCCTGTACACCTCTCATTCAAGGTCTGCTTGTCTCCCACCTCCTGGTGCTTTGTGTATTCTGTGGCTTCTCACCATAGCAGAGTCTGTGCTGGGGGAGCTGGCATCACTTTCTTGGTAAAGCCAAAATGCCAAGGGTCACACTAATATTAGCCTGTGGCACTGCACAGAGCTTTTTGCAGAATCACAGTCTGTGTCACTCTGCTTCGGCCAGACATTCCCATCAGGGGCCAAAAGGCAGAGGCCTTTTGAGGAGGAGTTGAATCGGAGGGCAGAGATGGCTCCTGCTAGCTAGCAAGGGCTAAATGGTGCTGTGCAGAGCAAATGCCTTCCTTTCTGGTGGTGTTTAATAGACAATCACTGAGAACTTCATTAGTATGCTTGACCGACACTGCAAAGTCTCAAAACTGACCACACGGGGAAAGGACACAGTGTGATTTCACTGGACTGGGACACCAGTTCCTTCAGCACATCCCACAGAGCAGAACTGGGACAGGGAGCAAAGGTGCAGCCAGGACAGAGAATTGTCAGAGGAGCTTATCCTAATGTTGCAAATTAAATTGTAGTCTTCTCCTGATATGTTTCCAAGACTACATTCAAGAAAAAGAACATAAAAAAAAGTAAAATATGTGTGATGGGAGCACTTAACAACCCCAAGAATTCATGGCCTGTCTGTAAGCCCTTAATGGGATGTTGAGGGAAGAGAAGGGCTCCTTTCCTCTCCTGCAGCAAAGGGAGCAGCTTCACTGGCTCTCTGCCCGGACCCTGACAGACTTTGATGCTCTCCTTCCTCTACTCCATCATGTCCATGCTGGCAGTGCTTAAGGGTGGGGACTCACCTGAGTGGCAGCACAGGCAAGCCCTGATCTTAGTGGGCACCATTTGGCACAACTACGACACCAACAGGCCGTGGTACCTGAAAATGTTCCTTGTTATTTGTTTCACGAAGCAACCCTCTGCTTCTCCTTGGAGTGGAAGAAGTCAGACAGCTGAGTAACCTGCTACAGCAGCATGTCATAGCTGGATCAAGAAAGCTAGGACCCTGAAGCCCTTGGCTATCTCCAGGTGCTCCCACTTGCTGGCAGGTGGAGCGCCTCTCCTCTCTGGAGTGCTGGCTGCTGTGAGAGCAGTTCCAGGTTTCCAGCTTCCAGAGCACGGCTGCCTCAGCAAAAGGGGAGGCTCGACACATCCCCCTCAGAGCAGCTGAGGTGGCTGAGCCATGGTGTGCCCACGTCCACATCTCGGGAAGCTGGCTAGGGATGTTTTGTGCTGGCAGGAGGCTGGGCAGGTGAGCTCTCTGCCTCCCTCCTTTCCTCACCTCTGCAGGTCCCTGGAACTTGATGTGATCTCTATGTCTCCTGCCGCAGGAGGAGGGGCAGATCATAGCACCCAACACTTCCAAAGCCTTGTCAATCAGATTTTTAAACAGAGGGAAGTAATTGTCATCTTGGTGACAACTTGCATCAGATCTGCTTTTGGTGGAGATAACCCATCATTTTTATCATGTCTAAATTAGGAAACTTTAATAATATATGCAGTTTGTCATAAGGCTTATGTGATAATGGTGGAAACTGATATAAAATGAAGAATTTATAATGCTGGATTAGTCTTATGAAATAGTAGTGTACCTTCATAAAGAGTCCAAAGAGCAATTATTATACGTGTTTGACTGGCACTGTAAAGTCGTTAGTTCAATCATCATTGACCAATTACTGCTTTATTGTATTTTCTTTTTATTTTTATGGTCAGAGAATGGCATATTTCCCACAATCAGTCCTTGAGCACAAAGACAATAACAATTGAAAGAAATATTTTAAATCTGGATTTTATCTGCCCAGAGGGACCCATCCATAACTATAAAGATCAGTTTTGTGTGCAGCTGTATTTCAATCCAACGGCCCCTGGATATTCAATTTTCTAGAATCAGAAGTTTTAACTTTAAACATTCTTCAAAAAATTAGTAGTTTGTTTTTCACAAACTTGCTTAAAATATTAGAGTTCCTTATGACCTTACACTTGTTTAAACACTGCATGTTTAAAGAGGTGTGCGTGATAAGGTTGCATATGACACTGATTAGAGTCCAGATAAGAACGATTATTGTGGTCATTAGGGACAGACTTGGGCAGTATCCAATGTTATCAGCCAAAAGAAATAGAGAAATGTAATACTGTGTGAAAATGCTTATTTATCCTGACAGAGTACTGACCCGCAAATAGGGGTTTGCTCTGTAATTAGGCCGAAGGTATTGCTTACGGTAGCGCAGTAATTGTGTACCTGTCCTGAGCTGTGGCTGCCTGATCCAAAACTCAGGAGCGCAGGAGCAGACTGGCCTGTGGTTAGGGGTGAGGTGCCTTGGTGACAGGCTGGGGGGATGACCTTGACTTCAGCACGGTTGCATCCGAGGACATGGTTTTGGATCGTGTTCAGAGCCAGGCGTACTGTGTGAAAACCAGCTTTTGACAACTAACGCAGCGTGTGTCCCCTTAATTGTGCCCGTGTGCTGTGTTGCCACCCGGGCGCCCTGTGACGCCTGGCTGAGGCTGCCTGGGTTCAGGGGGCAGCCATGGGCAGCCCCTTGCTGTGGCTTTCCCTTGGCCAGGTGCCCCAGGAATCTCCAGGGGCAGCCTGGCTGTCTGCACATGACTATAAGATGCATAGATCAAGAAAGACTCAGTGCTGCTTGGTGTCCCTAAATGTAAAGAGACCCAAGCCCAGCATTTCTCTGCCTGTTCCTCCCCAGCACAGCTCCTAGCACTGCCCAGAGAGACGACTGCTGCTACCCTGTGCTCATGCTCAGCCCTTCCCTTCTCCCAGGAGAGCTGCTTCCCTGCGGTGCCCGCCCACCCTTGGGCAGGGGCTGGCTCCTTTGGGCGTGCTGCTCTCCCTTACCCTGTGAGGAGGAGCAGCACACAGCACCACAGAGCCCTCAGGTGAGAACACGTGGCCTCATGTACACAGCTCAGCTTGTGCTGTCTGGTAGGAGCTGTCAGGTGTGTCTGAGTGGCAGCAGGTAAATCACCAGCTCTTTTTCAAAACCCTTCCCAGTCCAGTGGGGAGTGGAGGAATGTGTGATGGCTACCTCATGGCTGCTGCAGGCTTCCACAGGCTCAGCATCAGCAGAGCTCTGAAACAGTTTCTGGGAATGGATTTGTAAGGAGTGAGCCCATCCCCTTTGGCTGGTGTGATGCAGGCAGTGGTGGCTCTCCTAGGTGAGGTCCTGAGCAGGCTGCAGCTCCCAGACAACGCTGTGACCAGGGCTCAGCATCAGCTCACTTCCTGGGAGACACTAGTAAACCTGCTTTGTTCACCCTAGTCCTCCTCTGGAATATATTTATGTTTTGAGCTTGAGGTTAGCTTCTGGATCAGGAGAAGCTTTTTTAAGTGTATGAAAATCCCTCTCAGGGTAGGGAGAGGCAGGAAGAGGAAGCAAGTCACAGAAATGGAAAAAGGGTTACTGAAAAGTAATGCATCGTACAAAGGAAGTTTTTTCTTTTTCCTTATTTCAGTTTCACTGTGGAAGTCATTCTTTTTATCCTGCCTGATATACCTCCAAAAATTTAATTTCACTCCCAATTGGACAAAGTATCTACAAGTCCCTCAGCACTACAGTTAACTATAATTAAATGGTGAGAAAATTAGATTAACTGAAGAGGTCAGCTAGATCTCCAGACAAAATGCTTTTTTTTCTCCTGTTTAGAGGTGCACCTGGCAGGCTTACAACCAAATCCATAGGTGATTTACCCTGAGGTCATCAAGCAAGTTCCTCAGTCCTCATGGTCCAGTTTTGAAATAATTTGGTTTACTTAAAAGTGGAAGCAATGAGATAAACCCCCTAGTTAAAAAAGCCTGCAGAAAGCTGGTATTGTGTGTTCCCATCTGATTTCAGCTGAGTTCCTGTGCATAGTCTCTGCACAGTCTCTGGCTACAGAGCCTGAAGTAACAAGGGCATTGGAGATGAAATGCCTATCATGGCTCATTCAGTGGGAGCCCCTATCACAAGCGCTGACAAGGCTTATGGTGGGTGAGGAATTTCTCCTTGGCTCCATTCCCTCTGCATCCAGCCTGGGAAGTTTGACAAGCTACACCCATCTCCTTCCCACTCCTGTCCCAGTGATTTTCTCCACGAGGGTAATTTTACTAAGTCAGACCCCTCCTTTCCCTCCCCTTCACTTTATTTTCTTAAGAGACTTAATCAAAGGTAATTTGAGTTCCCATTGCTCTATCAATGGTTTTATTTAAAAGGGGCTTATCTGATTTCCATCACCAATTATGGGCTCCCATTTCTTGTTTATATCCATCTCAAATCTGACCAGGTCCCTGTTTGATTTTGATAGGAAGTCAGGGCTTCATACAAAGCTAAGGAGACTCTGAAGCACATTTGTTCGGGTAAAATAATATCTTGAGAATTACTTCACTTGTACTGCATGAGGAGGGGGTGGGATAGGGTGGTCCCTGCCACTTCTGTTGAAAAATAAATTCTGAAGCCAAGATAGTAAATATATCCCTGAGCCAACACAGTGGGAGGGAAATCACAGTGCCCAGGAATATTGCTATTAAGGAGACTTAAGGTCAGAGGTTAATGTAACAGGAGTTGGTCTAGCCAGAAAGGTTAGGAAAGGTTGGCCTTGTAAGTACAGAGCTGTTTGATGACTTAACTATTTTGGGCAAGAAAAACATCTCTGCCTGTGTTGTTGGGAGATAGCTGGCAAAATCTGAGGTCTGTTAGGGAAGTGGCTGCTAAAAAGTGATGGGGCAAATTCACGCACAAAATGAGCTATCCCTGGACCATTAAGAGTTTTTCAGCTTTGACACAGCAGATTTTAACTTGCTCCAGTGTTTTACTGGGCTTGGTTTAAAATATTCATTTATTTGAGGCGTATGAATTCCCAGGATGCTGCTGTAGTTCACTCAGAGCTTTGGTAGCACATATCAAAGTACGTGGTGCCGTTTCCCAGACTAATTCATCTAGCACACTCCTGGAAGAGACTGAAACCTTGGAGCCATTCCCAGCAGTGGCAGAGGGTCAGCAGAGGATCATACATTCAGGAGACACTTGCCACTACATGGAGAGCTTTGTCTTTGCTGTTTGGACAAGCAGATGGATATTTTTATTTTCTTGGAGGAGGGAGATGGTTTTTTTTTTTATTTTTTAAAATTTTGCATAGTATGAGGTCTGTAAAGCCCCAAAAGTAGTCAGGCTCTTCTTATACTTACCAGAGGGTAGCTTGGTGAGGTTAGTGTGAGCTTCCTTCCGTTTTGGGTTGACTCCCCAGGCCACCCTGATGCCAGCTGGGGTGTTAGAGTGGGAGTGCTCTGCATCCTGTCCCTGCTTGCCAGGTCCTAGGGAACCCTGTGATATGGGCTGCCTGTCCCACTTCTGGACACACAAACTGGGCCTGAACTCCGTAGTGACCACACCAGCACAACTTCTGGATAGGCTGGAGCAAGGACAGGGTGAGCTTATGCCTGCAACAAAAGGCAGTCGGGAATTCTGCATGATGAAATGCATCTTTTCCTGGGAGGCAATGACTAGCAGGATGTTTATTCCTCTTTCCAAAGCTATGGATATTCCTCAAGTACACAAGAACCCCCGCTGTGTGGGGGAGAGGGAGGCAGGGCACCCGAAGCCTCAGCACTTTGTGCAGCAGTCGGTCGGAAAAGCCACCTACTGTACTTCCCTGCTGTCTGCCAAAAGCAGGATCCCCCTGGGATAACATGTGCAGGGGCAGCATGTGAGCTGAAGGAAAGTGCTGCAGTTTGGATGCCCCATGGACTCAGGGAGATAAATCAGTACTTGTAAAGTCTTCTTGCTGGGCCTTCTGTCCCTGAAGGCAGTGATGGAGCAAAGAATAACGTGCTTTGGGAAAGGTGCATATTTGCTGTGTAATAAGGAGCTCAGTTGCCTGCAGGAGGAGTCAGGAGCATGTGGAACCAGGAATTCTTCAGGAAACTTGCAGAAATATCCCAGCAGTGTATTCCAGCTGCATGCATTTGTGTCACTTTGCAGCGCATCAGTGCCAGAGACCCTGCGCTGGGATTAACTGGTGATAAGAGCAATTATGAGGCATTTTGAAATGTCAGTCGCATGGAACCAACACACACAAAGTATTCTTGGTCTGTCAAGCTGTATCTTAGTGGCTCTTCGCTGTCTCTTTTGGCTGGTTGAGCATTTCTTGCTCAAAAGAAAAATAAAAATCGGTCTGTTTTCAGACTGCAGTAATTTATTTTATTGTGCTGAGAACCCTGAACTGAGTAAAAACTGGTGAAAAAGGAAGTTCATCCCAGCCAACTATGCAAGCTCATGCTGGTGTAACCACTGAAATATTTCAGAGGCAAGCTCCTCTGAAAATGGGTGATATGCATGTTTTGACACTCCTGTTATTTCTCTTTTGGGCGTAATGTCATGCCACTTTCTCCGAGGACATCAGCCCAGAGGTATGTCTAATTGTTTTGACTGGTATAAAATGTGGAAGAGCTGCCCTGGAAAGCCAATCTACCCATGCCTTGATGTGAAAGCTTGTAGAACTCACAAAAGTTTAATATTAATCTCAATAACTGGTTGCAGACTTTTGATTCCCATTGACACCTGTCTCTCATTACAAAAGGAGAAGCTCCTTCACTGGAGCTTTCCAATCCTCTGGTATTGCTGATTGCTTCTCCACAGTGATACATACTTTCCTGATAGAATGGCCACATCACACATAAGGCGAGGTTAGCGTTGTTTCACATTTTCCTCTCTCTTCCTATGAGCTGCATGTTGGCCTCATTCCATTCTCCCTACGACTGAAAATCTCAGCATACTTGATTTACTTTGTGCACCGCCCATTTTGGTTGTGCCTTGCTTGCCTTTCCTGCAGCAGCCCGTGTGCTTCAGCTTTGCAATAAAAGCTCTGTACAGCACACAGCAGGATCATCGGACAGATATTGGTGGGGCAGCACATCAGTGCCAAGCCAATTAAACCCTTAAACCTGATACACTAAGCCTGACTGCAACTGACTGTCTGAGGTCCTCACCAAATACGCTCCAGAGAAGGGGGATGTGAACAGAATGTGCAGAAGGGGGCCCTGCAGGAGGAGCTGGGAAGCTTTGACATCCATGCTTTTGAGTAATTACATCGGTTTGGACCGTAATGCAGAAAAGATTTTTTAGTGCACGCATTAAGAAACTACTCAAATTCTTTATGATGTGAGATTAAATTATTTCATCCCAGATAAAACTTAAGACCAGCAAAAATCCTAATGCTTGATTGCTCTGGAAGTAATATTTCAAGACTTGAATCATTCTGTTTTAAAATACCTCAAGTTTACAATGATAAATCTACGAAGCACTAAAAATCCTACTCAATCAACTCTGGTTCTTGGAATGGCATCTGCCTTTGAGCTATAAAAATAACAGATGATTTTTTGATAGCTTATCAGTTAACAGACTGCTTAGTTAGGATAGCACATTTTTATGCTAATCTTAGGGCTGTGATGAGGGAGAGAGAGAAAGAAAATCTATAGTATTATTTTGTATCTACTTTAAGTTCAGCCTAGCTTTTGGAAAAGATCTGTCCTCTTCTAGGAATTGCCAGCCACACGGGGGTTTCAACACTTATCTGAATGGAGGTGGAATTGATTTAAACACGTTAAAATGGTAGTATATGTGGCTGCTTAATGGTGTCTCTTGTGCACCACAGAGCAGACACAGGCAGCAAGGAAAAAAGGTTCTGAGTGCTTGCTGGCATGGCTGTAGAGTGAATCCATCAGCCCAGAACAGGCAGCATTACTGTCTCACTGAGGTTACAGGTGCCTTTATCTCTGAGTGCTGATGAGGCAGAGGGCAGAAGCAGAGATTTTCCAAACTCATGATCCTGCTCCCTGCCCTTGGCCCTGCTCCTGTGTGTATCCTCTGAGAGAGGTGGGAGGAGACGGTCTGTGCTGATGGGATGCTTTTGGAAGGCAGCAGAATAGATGACAACAGGGGAAGCATCTGGGCATTTCTGTCCAAATATCAGATGTGCATGCTGTGGTCTGGTTGGAGCATTGCAATGGAGAAATGGTTCCTTCAATTTCTCTAATTTCTTGATTCCCTATGGCTGCGATTAGTTTGGCAAAAGAAAATATTGCAACAAATTTGAGGCTGATTTGGCATTTTGCTGGCATGAGTTAGAATTGATAGTGTCTCAGTGGCCAGGCAGTGATACAAATTGAATCTTCTTTTTGTTCACTCTGAAGAATTCTCATATTCGTTAAGCAAAAATGGTGCTAATTTGGCTTGGTATCCACTACCAGTTCCATTGGGAAATGAAGTGACAACCTAGATGGACCTTGATTTGACCTACATTTTTACTTTTGCAGTCTCATGTCTTTGATCTCTTATTTGACTATATTATTTTTCTAATTTCTCTGCTATGAAAAGCTCAAAGTGCATTTATTTTTATTTTTTAAATAATAAATTGAATCCTCATTCAGACCTGATTTTCCTTGAATTTTAGCTGGGTAGAGATAAGGTAATAGTGATTTGAATGTGATGCTCCTTACTGAGATTGTTTCCTACCCAATTCTATTTCTTTGGAATGGAGAAAAATATTTTAACCAAAAATTAACATGAGCATTAAAAATATGCCTCATACATACGTAACTCAGCTTTCTTTATGTCAATTCTCTATACTATGCTGACCATGACTTCTTTGTCTTTTGTCTCATGAAGAATTGTTTCAGATGTGTATAAAAATGTCTCATGAAGCCTGAGAGCTGCCCGTGGAGGTAAAGCTTGTTCCTTTTTTCTGATAAACATGCCAACAGCAGTCAGTCTCCTTGATCTCTCTGACAGGGACAAATAACAAGCTAAGACTAAATGAGGAGGCATGTGAAATCTTTGTCTGCATTTGTTTCAGCTGGGGATTTGTACTTTGGAGCTGGGGTAAATCAAAGTGGCACTCAGCTCTTGACTGGCCAGTAGCAACAGTGTTTTCTCAGTCAAGTTGTCCTGACAAATCTAGAGTGGAATTTTGTCATCCGTTTTCCAGAAGTGGGTCCTCTTTCTCTAGATTT
Organism: Tichodroma muraria; assembly: GCA_013390105.1. NCBI lineage: Eukaryota > Metazoa > Chordata > Aves > Passeriformes > Sittidae > Tichodroma > Tichodroma muraria. The sequence continues at coordinate 66,308 of WAAG01077021.1, forward strand.
CATCCAAAGTCAAAATGCAAGGGATAGCGGGAAATAAAAACTGAAACCTGAAGATATGAAAGGTTAATTAATTAAAATGTGTAAATGACAAAAATAGGGATATTTTTCCCCTTCAGGGTCAAAGCCAAAGAAACATACTTGTTTCCCCAGTCTTGAATGCATGCAGGAAGGAGAAAAGCATGAGATTGCCTGCTACCTTCCCTCCAGTGAGGAGACTTCCTCAAGCTCACATTTTCCTTTTAGATATGCCTCTTGGCTCCAAGCATTGGAAGGAGGAGGGAAGGTGTGTGTCTTGATCTGCTGCAGATCTTTGTCCTCAGGGAATCATCCAAGGTGCATTTGTAGAGGAGCAAGCCAAGCCCTTCCTCCATCCGAGTAGACTGGAGTTTGTACACAGTGTCTGAAATGCAGAACGACTGGAATCTGTGCTTTCATGGGGCTGCCCGTTTCAAACTCGCATATTTCTTTACAGGAAACTTTTGCTGAAGGCTGCCTTACCCAGAGACCATCTTTATCGGTGACATAAAATTGTTAAGTCAGTGTAACTAAAATAGTGCTGTGTTCCCACAGACTCCCAAATTCTGGGTAGGAGCATTAAAAGAAGATAGACTTTCTGTGACTCTTCTTGTTTTTTATACTCTTAGGTTAAGTCAAAAGCCCAAAGAGATGAGTCTTTCAGTCACCTGCATCTTATCCAGACATATTTATCAGCTAAAAGTACTATTAGGATATGAGTGAGAAAGTCAAATTCCTTTTTCCTTGTATAAATCAACATTCTGGTGAATTTGGAACTCGTGGTTGGACAAGGCAGGTAAAAGGTTTCCTTCAGTAGTCCCATCCCCATGCTAGCTAACTTGCTAGTGGATTTCCATGCAGATCAATCTCTTAATCTGTATCTCAGCTCTTAATGCAGCACTAGCATGGCAGATATGCTTTTCTCTATGTCCCTATCCTCCCTGCTTTCAGAGCAATGTGCTCCATTACTTACACACACATAGAAATTCACTTAGCTCCTCTACCAACAAGAGGACTTCAAGAAGGGTAAAATTTTTAAAAAGCCTGCTCTCTAAAAGTTTTTGCTGGATGGTGTGTGAAAAAGTGTAATAGAAAATATTTTTTTGCAACTTCAGTCTCTGACAGTGCTCAAGTGGATAGAAGCTGGAGACAAAGGAAAGTGTTTGCTTTTATTTCTGAAAGGAAGGTAGTCAGGTTTCAAAGTGCCTGCAATACAGTGAGTCCGTGTGGCAGAGACAAGTGATCATTAAAATGAATTTACTACAAGAGTGTACAGAACTTTACAGAGATATCATTAAATCTAATGCTGAAAATTTATGATAGCAAATGACAAGACTGATTAGGCTGATGGGAGTAAAAGTTCTTGGAGAGTTTGGTTTAAGTGGAAACTAGCAGTACATGCTAGAGGCAATTGAGCTAAATATCATGATTCAGGGCTCGTGGTGACTTTTAAACATATAGCTTGGTTGCTTGAAGTAGGTAAGCAAAACACATGCTAGTTTAACTTGCCTTCAGAAGGTTTCCAGGCACAGCTACAGCTAAATATTTTACAATTGCTTTGTGTCATTCTGATTTGTAATTTCCTTTTTGCTAATGTTTCTTCAGCTTATTTTCCCCCCTCTGGACTGTGCGGTACAGTGCAAAAGAGGCTGTGTGGGTTTGGGTTTTGTGCATGTGTGAGTGAGAGGGAAGAGAGAAGTGTAACAGTGACTGATTTGGGTCCTGTTTCTGCCACGCACTGAGCTCCAGTGCTCCCATGCTTACACACCGTCCCGCGGCAGGCTGGGCTGGGGCACTGCCTGGGGTTGTGATCTCCACAGAGCTCAGCTTTTCTACCCAGGCCCTTTAATTGGGTGCCAATTCTCTGTGCAGGTGAGAGTGGTGTGGGAATTAGATCTTCTTAAAGGAGGCTACAGATGAGTGCTGACAAGGAGAAGGAAACTCTTCTCCTCTTCATTCTGCACTGGGTCCCTAAGAAATATGTGGGGAAAGGAGAGCAGTCCCACCACCCCATCACCCGTGCTGGGATTTTCCAAGCTCCCTTAGCCAAACTATTTTGATGATGTTCCCAAGACTGAACAGAAAATCCAGTTTGGATGCCTAACTCCCTTGCCTTCTCCTTGTTTAGGACACACCTCTCGGGGAGAGGCAACCTTCCCATTTATGCACAGAATATGTGAATACTTGGGTCACTGCCCAAAGATGGGTGTTCATTTTGGAATGAATGGATTTTAGTTTTTTATTTATTAAAGCCTTTCCATCTTCAGTGGCTTAAGTCTTAATTATATCAGGCAGATTAATGTTAGATGTGCAAGATTTAAATTGTTGGAGTAGCATCCTTAGTCTTGCTTGCCTGGAAAGGGATGCTCAGTGGTGTGGGGTCCACAGAGTGGATATTTCCATGTTTCCCATGCTGAAAGTAGTCTCTTAATACATAAAATATTTACTTTCACTTCAAATACCTGTGAGGGATGATGGCAAGGTATTACTGGGTGGTCAGTCATTCTCCCCTCTCTCGTTCCAATGAATATTGAAGTATTTTATAGAAAGCAGAACAAGTCCAAAAGGAGTGAGCGCCAGCATTTTGTCAGGAATACCTGTGTTTACCTACTTAAGAAACATTCCCTTGGATGTTTCTTCACCTTGGCATAGGTAGATGGCCTTCCCTTAGACATAGCTCATTTTCACAGCAATCCATGAATTCTTAGAAAAATGAAATGTGTTGGGGGGGCTTTTTTTTTTCTGCACAGTAAATGAAGCTTGAGAAAAGTACTTCCACATCAATGTGAATTTTTTTTCCCTTTCTTTTTTTCGATGTTGTAAGTCAAGCCACAGAGCTGATAAATGTGTTATTTATGTGGTGCTATTCAAAGCCTTGTGATTTGGGGCCAGGCCGTGGCCGTGGTATTTAGCCTGGATGTCAAGGTGTGGATCACACTGAGGTGATTGCCAACTGCTCTGCACTGAGACATTTTGAGAGCAGCGACATTTCGCTCTGCAGAAAGGCAAGAAAACAAGCCATTCCCCTCTTCCCCTGCTGCAACGGTTTTTATTTTACACCACCAAGAGATGACATAAAATTTGATGAATTTCATCCTTTTTTTTTTTTTTTATATCCACTTGAACTACTATATAAATATTAATAGCTAAACACATTGCAAACAGGTGGGACCCGTTCTGCCTCTGGAGAGCTGCCACCACTAAGTGATATCTCAGATGGGGTGACAGAACTTTCCCATGTGGGCGCTGTCTCTCCCTGCCAGCCCCTCGGACACGCCTGGAGCTGAGAGCTCTTTGTTTTTTTTGGGCTTTCTTCTTTTTATGGTATCGCTATAACAGTTTTTCTTGGTCTTTTAACAGCTCATTCAGAAGGAGAAGGACAGGGAATTAAAAAGCCTTTTTTTCATTATCTGTTCTAGTTAGTGGGGTGTATCAAAGGGAGTTTGCTCCCGATGACAACAGACCCCCTGTTGTGTGTTTGTGTCTGAGGGCAGAGCCTCTAAAACAGAAATAAAGAAATGTTTATCTGTGAATTCGGTACATTTGGCTTCCTAGCACCTCGCTTGTTCCTCTAACCTGCTTTGCAGGTACCGTTTGTTCGGGGAGCGGCTGTGAGGATGAACCCTGTGCGTGCTACTGGGCAAGCAATGGCCGTATCTGGGAATTGTCCCTGCAGCTGCACTCTTTTAGGCTGGATTTTGGGCAGCAAAAGGAGAAGGGTGGTCACAAGAAGCTGCAGGTCCAAAAGGAATACTGAGAGGTGGCTGGGGATAATGTGCGCAGGACAATGCCTGAATTACCCACTTACTCTTTCTTATTCTATGATTATTTCTTCCACCCTGTCCTGATTCATCCCTTCTCCACTATGAAACCTTAAAAGAGAAGTAATGCTTAGAGTTCATTTGTCAGAGGCTGTGTTGGTGGTCTGTTGGCTGCAAGGGCCATCTCCAGCCTGATGGAGCTGTTGAAGCAATTGCTGCTGCCTTCTCAGGGCATGTGGAGTGGCTGTGTTTTTCCTGAAGAAGTGGTGGCCTTTTTCCTGAGCAAAATCAAGGGTGGAGTTCAAAGGGGTCATTTGGGTTTTGTTTTTTCTGCTCAAAATTAAGTTACCACAGAAGCTGTCAGCACTTTTTGTCTTTCAAACAATTGCAAATCAAAAAATGTCGTTTTTTTAAAAAAAAAAATCTAATTTTTCTCTAAAATATTTTTTAAGAAAAATATATTATGCTGCTCATACCATTTATTTATTTCTTTCCTGTTAGAACTAAAGAGATTTAGTGTAGCCCCAGCCAAATTTGTGAGTCTGTGAATCTGTGACTTGTAGGCTATATTGTACTCAGAATAGTTTTAAGTGACATATTTCAATAATTTTTAATTTCTCTTTTTGCAATAACTCAGAACAGAAGAGAAGTTGTTTCGGTTGATGGTGTTTTGTTTGGGTTTTTTCTTTCTCTGAAAAGCCTGCACAAAAATCAAAGATTCAAATTTTCCCCAGGGGCAAGAACAGAAATATTAGTGATGTGCCACTTGCTTGGTGGCGCCGTGGAGGGAACGGTACAGGCATGAATCAGGGACTGCTGGCAGAGTCACTTTCCAATATGTGCAAATAAAAATGCAGACCACATATTACATCTGGGGTCTGAAGATTTACCAGGCTGCCATAAGGCCATAAGTTTGATTGTTTGCAGTTTTTGGGGTTTTTGAACGATCTAAACAGGCTGCATAAAATGCTGCCTCCATTTTTTTATTAATACATCTTTAAAACTGATTCTAGCTGGGGAGACTCCAGCATTGCTATTTAATGTTCTGATTATTGAGCATAAACAATGCTTTTAAGATATTTTTTACCTGTGTATAATCAAGCCATCTAGCCACCAGTAACTGCAAATGTCACAGATTTCAATGGTCTCTTTGGGATTTTTAATCTGTTTGCTTTTATAAAGGAGGTGATTTTATTTTTACATTAAGGAAGCATTAACATCATTAAATGGGCTCCCACTTTATGATAACTGCAAATGTCACATTGATCCAGAAAGATAAGAAAATGTGCTCGTCTTTGGAACAATATCCAAGGCAAGAGCAGGCAACCCACACTATTTGCATTAAAAAACAAATTGTATAAATGCAGAAGATTGATGTGCCATCTGTTCATGTCCTTCACTTTTCTGGCTCTTCTGTGTTGAGATATTTTTATGGAATAGTTACGTTTATTATTTTGAAAATGACTCACAGGTTAAAAAAGTTTACGATGGGCAATATAAGTTGAAGATATTCATTTACAGTATCTCAGATATAAAAACTGGCATTAAAATTAACTTCCATGCCCACAAACAAACTACAGTATTCTGCAATCTCTATTACCTAGATCCTAGGATCAGAGAAAAAGACTTTACCAGGAGCTCTAGCAGTTTATGATGTGAATAAAAAATATTTAATTTGTAAATTGTACTTCTCAAGTAATGCAAAAGCCTTCAGAAAGGTATAGTGTCTAGAAAAAGCTACTGACTGGGCTTTGTAACAAGAAGATAAATATGTGGTGCAACTTGTTTAAGGGTCAGGCTGTGTGTTCCCATGAAACCCTGGCATTAGCTGAGGGGGATGCAGTGAGCAGAGTGCTGAACTGTCAGAATGTTTGTCAGAATGAAAAGCCCAAATCCCAGGCAGCAACTACTGCAAGCTCCAGAGAGTTACCATGAGGAAAACCTGTCTTCCTCACCATGATCCCTCACTGTTATTTTCGTGCCCCTCCTGCTTGCCACACCAAGCCTCCTGTTGCCTGGAGTAGTGCCCATTGAGGCAGTCCTCTGCAGACCCAGTTTTTTGTTTTGTACCAAGCTTCGTTTGAAAGTTATCCTTGTTCCCGAGTCCTCTGGAACTGAGGACGCAATGCTGGAAGGGCAGGGGAAGGCAGAAGTGCTGCTCTGATGCCCAGAGGCTAGGAGCTGGCATATGTGGCAGAGCACATGGGATGAAGTAGACAGAAGATTCCAAGGGTGGGTGACAGCTCACTCAGGAGGGAAGGAGAGAACCTGGCTGGCAGGGGCTGTTTAAAGCATCAGCTCTCCATATCTCCTGAGAATAGGGCCCATACAAGCCTTCAGAACAGCAGGCAGGAAATGGTGGCTGGGAGAAGGGGGCTGATGCTCGTCGTGCAGACTCAGAGAAACTACCAACCCCACGAGGCCCTTCAAATGTAAACCGCAACACCCAGAACATTTGGAGACATGCAATAGGCTGGATTTAATCTCCTCTCTCCTAATGTTCCTCCTGCTAAAAATAGAGTTGCTCAGAGCCTTCATGAACGAAGAAGCCTCACAAGTCAACAAATTTGTCTGATCCCTCTCTGAACCCATTTAACTTTCAAGTTCCACAGTGGGCGGTTCTTAGGTTAGCTATGCTTTGTGTGCAAACATTGTTCCTGCTTTGCCTGCTTGGACCCTGCTACCCACTTGGCTTGTCTGGTACTTTTCCTATCTTCAGTTCTTGGTTTGGAAGAAACACTGAGCCACTGGTTTCCTAAAATGCTTTGTTTTCTCCATGTTTCCATAGGTTTATCAGTTTCTGATAATCTGTTAGTCATTATTGGGAGCAGACCTTGTATCAGAAGAATATGCTATGAGTTGAAGTTACATGTTTTAAACCCAAGTGAAAATATTGTGTTGGCATTGGTGGTGTGCTTGATAGCTCTAGCTGAAATGAAGATACTGTCTTACAGCCTGTGTTTGGTGGAACATGGAGTTCCATGCTTTTCTGAGAGCCATGGAGGGTGAAATTAGGAAGAACAAATCCATTTTTGATTGGCATAAATCAGCAGTACACATGCCTGCATCTTGTCTACCGAACTTGTTTTAGTATTGGCCAATTGAAGTACTTGAAAATCATTTCAGTACAATTTCAAGACATACTAAAAGTATCTCAGCCCAGAGGTGTGCTGCCAAAACCTAGCAAAGCAGGAAGCGGGTGCATGGGCAAAAGAAGTGATTAAATGTGCCCAGAAATAAAGTGAAGAGCTAATGACTCATGCTCAGCATGGTTTTATAACCTGTATGCAGAGCCTGACTCATCATGCCACCTAATCATACCCATGGGACTTGGTGAATAAAAAGTTCTTCCCATTTTTTCAAGGTGTCTGCTCTACCCTTTAAACCAAACAGGTTTGCCACTGCCTCAGGAAATGCTGCATTTTTACACAGCAGTCAAGTCTAACAGCGGCCACGCTACCTGGGATTTCGGCAGTAATATGATGGTGGTTTGAGGTTTTGCCTGTTGGTGTTTAACAGTGTAACTTCACTCATGTCACCATACATATGGCACCATGACCAGAGTCACAGTGTGGCCATAGGTGAGTCACATCTAAATGAGTTCTGAATATATATTGTGGATCTTAAGGTCCTTACGGCTGAGTCTGATACTTCAGTCTGCCTCACAAAAATCAGCTACAGAAATTAAACGTGAGGCAAAAGGAATCACGCTATTTCAAACAAAGAGGATTTAATTTTGCAGTTGGAATACCTTTTATCTTCTTCAAACCTTTTCTAGGAATGCTTGTTTAATTAAAAGCCTGACTTTTTAATTGTGTATTGAACAAGGGAATATACAGAACACATGGCACCTAGAAATGACATGTTCTTTTTAAGTAGACAAGCTGTGTCCTTAAAGTTTTACGTTTTGTCTTTTTTAAAGAAGCTTACCTTTAAATTGGAGAAGACAGAAGTCCATCTTTCTCTTTGGGGAATCTGATGCTTCTGCTCTCAGGTCTACTGTCAGGGTCATAAAATTATTTCTCAGTGAACAGTCTTCTCAAATAACTTGCGTGTTGAGTAAGTTCATCTCAAAAAAGACCCAGCGCTTACATTTCACTTTAAGAAGGAGGCCAGCTTTGATGGAGTCTGCGTGTCTAACTTTTCAAACAGTCTTTATCACACTGCTCCAGCTAACTGTGCACAAAGTGAATCCTACCCTACAGATCAGTATGCTGTACAGCTAAAAAGAAAATAGCATTTAAAAAGCTCCAGATGTTTGAGTTGATGAAAAGAAATAGAACAGCTCAGCACTGTAACACCAATCTTCACTCATCATCTTCTGTGCTCCCTCTCTCTCGGCTTGTTTCTGTCTTTCACTCAAGACTTACACTGTAAACAGAATGAAGCAAGGACAAGCTGCTGTGATATTTCCTGGTGCAGGCACCAGCAAACTGACCTGGGTCTTGAGTTGCAGCCAAAGCTCCTAGAGCTGCTACTGCAGTTTAAAAAAGGGTTATTAATTCCAGGTGCTCCAAAAGTAGTTCTGGAATGTCATGATAAAATGGGGAGTGTCCTATTAAGGAAAAGTTTACTGCTTTTGCCCACCTTCAATTACTTGGGCCTTTCCTGTTTTGATGGAATGGATTACTTGTTTTTCATCTGAGCCTTCCGTAAACCCAGGAGTCACCAATGCCAGCACAACCAAAAGGCATGTATTTGTTATGGAATGAAAGCAGTGACTCAGGTTCTGTGCATGTTCACCCTGGTTTGAGATGGATGCTGTGAATGTAGCAGAGTAGAACTGCCCACAGCCAGCACCATTCAGGCTGCAACTGCCATGAAACCTGCAGGAGAAACCTCCTACCTTCTGATGTGCTCAAGGCGTTGGAGACCTACCTGCTCTTTGGTTTCAGTGGGATTAGAACACCTGACTCTCTTTAAATTGTATTGTAGATCCTGAATGACAAAAAACACACTAGGAAATTACAGACAATTGACAGAAGCCCAGATAAACAACTGAATCTGCCGACCATTTTGTAGGCTATCCCCTGCATCTTTGTAAAACACTGTGGTTAACTGTGCATCTTGCCAGATGTCAGGTAGAAAGCCCATGACAAATTGCAGGTAGTTTCTTCCAAAGACTGTTAGTGTAATTTTCACACTTCTTTAGGAGTTTGGGGGGAAAGAAATATCTACTTTTTTGCATGTGGTAGTAGGAGAACAGCCCATTGTTTGGTAATTTGGGAGCCTGGTTTCATGCAAGGCTGAGTTCCCAGGTTAGTTTGATCAGCTCTCCCTTTTCTTCTCCACCTTGACTTCAGTGCCTGAAGAAAGTGTGCCTTCTGTGTGCTTAGGCTGACCAGAGTTGGAAAATGTTCAGCCTTCTATATCCCTCTGACTGCTGTTGTTATTACAGCTTGTAGCTCAGTTGTGTATGCTTTGTTTCCTTTCCAAAACCTGCTTGAAAGCTATCCTTAGTATATCCCTGGCAGCAGCACCATGGCTGCATGGAATTGCATCTAAGCAATTGTTGGTGTGCATGTCCTTCCACACACGTACTTCTCTTTTCTGTCATGGGTGTGATAGCAGAGCTCAGAACTAGTCAGGGAGGACCCAGGCATTGCTGCTTTGTATGGGCAAAAAGATGCAGACAGAGGGAGAGAGATTTATATCTCTGTGAGAATGGCTTGAGTTGCCACTCAGCAGCTTGGGTGGATGACCTTCACACCAGGGAAGAGTCTGGTCTACAGTGACTGCATTTTACTCCTGTTCATAGAAAAACCACATAATGTTTTAACTGCATTTTGTCACAAAAATAGGTTACAAAAAGAAAGAGGCTAAACTAGCTGCCTCAAAGAGGGGGAAAGGGGAGAAATTCAGCACTGGTTTATGTATTTGTCTGTGGGAAACCTCTAGAGCTTTGCTTTTTGAGATGGCCAGGGTGTGGTGGCACAGTTTTTTGTGTAATGGAAACCATTATTTATGTGACACTTAGACCACAATGCTCATTTCAGTCATTAACTCAGCAACATTAAGACTGCTCTCCTGACAATGGGTGTTAGACATTCAGCGTATTGTTATTTCCATGCTATGCCATTTATGCAATGGAAGACGTTAGCATATTACATTTGTCACAGACAACTATGGGGTATCAGATGTAGTGGTATTATTTTAAAATAGAACTGTAAAATGCAACTAAATATGCTCAGCTACAGATAGCTTTGGATTTTCTAAACTGAAAATTCCCATAATCTTACAAGAATGTGGTGCAATGTGAATGTTAATAGCTCAGGGGACTAGTGAAGGGAAACAAGGTTTCTTAACTCTTGATAAATAACAGAAACCAAACCCAGCTTAATCATGTCTGAAAGTCACTATTATTCTCAGATTTACTTGTATTTTGGTTTGGTTTGGTTGTGGTTTGACTAGATGAATATATGATCCAGTTTATCAAAGAAAAAGGTGAATCATTCTGATTTAAAAAAAAAAAGAAATCTGAGTTTAAAATGAAAATCAAACATTTGTTTTAGGTACTAACACAAAATGAGGGTTTCCTCATCCCTCCTCTTGGAATGAATGCTCCTAAATGAATCCTCCCCAGTGGAGGCCTTTTTGCCCTCCAGGATGAAGTGGCAGTGCTGGAAGTCAAGTTTGCACTCATTCGCACCTTGGATGTGTTCACAAAAGGTCTACTGCACCTTTGGCTGGAGAAAGGAACATTGTTAACCTGTACAGGGAACACTGTTAACCTGGGAACAGCTCAGTGGGAGCCTGGAGGGATGGGAAGTGGCGGGTGAGCATCCCGGGCTGCCTTACAGCATCACAGCAGAACCCGAGCTGGTTCAGCCCCAGGGCCATATTGTGCTTCAAGGGAGTAGATTTTGAGAAATTACATGTTTTAATGAAGAGGATGGTGGATGTTAAAAAAAGTCTGAGGAGGAGCAGTGGAAGGGTATGTAAAAATCCTCAAGTCTGGAAATACGGCAGGTAATGCTAAAAGACAGTACGGTTGAGGTAAAATATACAGCAATTTTGTTCTGCTATGTAAAATAAGCTTTTGATTTATGGAGTGTCAAAAATGTAGATTTCTACGCCTTTCACGATGAATTTTTTTGGCAAATTTTTGGATGAAAATTATTATGGGAAAAATGTTCAGAATATAATTATGGCTTTGCTGAAGAATTGAGGGCTCTTTAAAGATGTTTTCTGCTTGTATCTGCCATTGCTGCTGTCATAGTGCCTCACTGAACTACTGGGTGGCCCCAGCTGTTCTGTATATTTTACCCCCACCCCCTCTCCAGGGAGTAAAAGCACAATTTGGCCCAATACTTGCTAGAAATGAATTGATTCCACTGTAGACTCCATGCAGTACATGCTGAGATAATTAAATAAGGACTGTAAACTGTTGTAATAAAGTATCATGATTTGAAGTAGGGATAATAATTTTTGTTTTGTGGTGGGACAGCACCTATGGTGTCCTGGCCCATAATGCCCATCAAAATGGTAATATAGAACATCCTTCATGTGTCTTTTCTTCTTTCAGGAGGCAAAGTCCAGCTGAAAGCATTTTGAATGCTGCTTATTTGAATGAAAGTATTTTTATTTCTAGCTTCTGCAATTAGGACAGCAAAATTTGACTGGGAACAGAGGAGAGCTTAGCCTACAACTTAGTCTCAATGGGTTTGGTTAGAAGAGTCGAACAACAAGACTTCGAGGGCATCCACTGGTTAATAACCCCACATTGAACTGTTTGTCGTGCATCTATTTTTTTAGCACATCTCCTGTATATGTACTATGGACCCCCTCAAGGACATGCTGTTGCTTCCTCTGCTTTGAACACTAAGGGTGCAGGAACCTCACCCTGTTTATGAAACTGATGCCAGCCTCGCCTGATGGCCCCATTCCAGTCATTCTCTCCAGGGACCCAGGTGTGGTATCATTGTATCTCTGAACACCAGATGAATCCTTTCTCTTCGAATCAGACCCTTCTTAGTGTTTGAGTACTGTGTACCCTTCATTATTATCAACAATCTATTTAAATTAACCATTTCTCCTTTGTCAGAAATTTTTCAGTAGTTTCCACAGAGGCCAGGGATGAATTAATATGAGCCATGAATGCATTAAGGTTTGCATGCTTAGCTGTTCCTGGGGGCTATTGTGAAAGTCAATCCCAGCCTGAGCAGGAGCACATCACTCTTGCCTCTGCAAGGTGTGGGTGTTGGCCATTGAGTCTCCATGCAGTGTCTGGAAAGATCTTATGTCCAGCAAGCCTCTTATTCTTACCTTGCTGTAGTATCTAACAATTAAAGATATTAATTAACACTTCCCTCAGCTCTACATCAGGTCTGCATTATGGTGTGCATCTACAGCATGGGCTTCTGAAGAAGACATTAGTGCCAGGATGCTCCTTGGTGACCTGCAGGGCAGGGACCTTGTCTTCATTCTTTGTCAGCCAGTGGGCTTTTTTTCTCTACGCAGCCACTACAGACACAGGTCAGATCCTGATCTGGTAAAATTCCGTGTGCTGTGTCTCCAGTGGACCCATTCCAGGCTGCGCAGGCCAGGGGGCTGGGCCTGAGCACTCTCTGGCCTCTCTGAGCTAACGCTGCTGGCTCTCTGCAGCACCGTGTTCTCCTCCTGCCATTAGTGGTTCTATAATTAAGCTTCTGCCATCGTTCGCTGCCCTTTTCTACACATACACCCTCTTACATCTTTTGGAGGAATGTTCCCTTAGCAAAACAGTTTGCATGTCAATTGCTGATACAACATTGTGTTCTCGATGCCATGAGGTTATATTAGCACTTATATTTGTGTTCACAAGGGTTGCTTGCATACATAAAGCCTGTGAGTGTTTCAGGGCCACAGTATGCAGTGTTACTGGGCAATAATCTTATGATGTAACCATAAACCTCGATTGTCTGTTTAATATCTCAGATGTTTCAATTTGCATTTCGTTAAAACTTGGCAAAAGGTTATCAGCTCAGATCCAAAATTCTCACAAAAATTGTTCTAATATGTAAAGTAAGTTTTGATTTATGGAGTGACAAAAATGTAAATTTCGAAGCATTTCAGTTTATTTTTTTGCCAAACTTTAGACTAAAATGACTTTCTTTCTTTTTTTTTTTTNATGATTCTGGATGTAGTTATTTTCATGATTGTGGAGTAAAAGCAGTTGAAGATGTTAATTTAATTGCATTTACAAATAACTCTGGTAAAGAGCATTGCTTCTCAGGAAATGAATAAGACGTCTATACTGAACTTATTAAGAGTTAGATGTATAGACAGAATATGGTATTATTTTTTGCAGGGAACCTGACTATAAAATAAACTATAAGTACATTTAATATTATCAAAATATATACTGCTCTTGGCCTCTTCCTGAACACTGTTTACTCATTTCAGAGCTGTTCTGCATTATAAAATGTGACATATAATTGTTGGGTAACCCTTGTAAAAGAGCACACTACAAATATGTAATATTTCAAAGGAGATTTGTTTTGTAATAGGAATACCTTTGACCATTGAGGAAAACAGTCATTTCATATTGTATTTACTGCTGGAATATCATTGAAAGTGTGACAGACTTCCAGTGTATATACATAGATAGATTTTGTAGAAGAAATGTCTAACAGCAGATTGCCTTTGATGGTATAAAATTTGAACAGTGGGATAGTCTCAGATTTGTAGTAGTAGTTTGGAGAAGGGAAGAATATCAACAGCTCACATAAAAAATCCTCAATTTGAATTCAGTCATCATATTTTCCTTTAAGATACACAGAAACATGATTTTTTTTTTCATAAATCCCTACTTTGTTGTTGTTTTATACATAAAACAGGCAATGGGGTCTCTTGTGTTTAATCATTTTAATTAAAAGTGTGAATTTTGCCAGTTGCATCAGCTGGTCTCTCATTTTCTATGGAAGGATTTCTGCTGTAAAATTGGTTTGAAATCTGGTTACCTTTTAATATTTGAAATCCCAGGAAAGTGTTTGGATTCAAGGAGAAAAATATAACCTATTAACCTTGCTTTAAATATTGGAAGGTTATTATTTATATTTGATATTTTCCAACAAGTCTTCTAAAATATTTGTGGGGTGGGGTGCAAGGAATTCAGTGTACTTGTAGGCACAACTTCTCTAGATAAAGCTTGAAATATCTCTTGCAAGAAATGTCAGCATTTCCAAATTCTTTTTCCCCAGTAAAACAAATTAAAAAAAAAAATCAGAAAGGAACATTTTCACACAGCGGGGAAAGGATTCTGAGGAGTTTTGAATGGGAAATGTCAAAACAGAAAGTGTAACTGTTTCAGTTTTCAATTTCTTTACATTTTGATTCAAGATGAGATTTTTCATTTTGATTATCTCTATCACAGAATGAAAGGCCTTTGTCAAAACTGCCATTTTCACATGAAAAAGTTTCAAGTTCTAAAAATCACCTTTTTCCGGCAAGAAATCTTGTTGACTGAGGCAGCTGGACCAGCTGGACTGTGATGCTGAACTGCAACCAGCAGCTGTGCAGGAATCACATGTGGGTTTCAGGGAGGCTCTGCTGGCCGTCCCGGCAGGCTCTGCTCCTCAGCTGGGGCAGCCTCCCAAAGGAGGTTCAGCCTGAGCCTGGCGAGTAGAAGGGACCATCTGGCTTTGGGTGGGTGTCAGGCAATGGCAGGTGGCAACGTGGCTCCGCAGCGCTTTGAAGGAGGTGCAGGCAAGGAGAGGGAATGTGGCATGGGAAGGGACGTGGCCCCAAGACACGATCAGCCCGCCCATGGGCAGGCAAGACTTGATGTGCCAGATGTGCCCCATCCTGTGTCCACAAACCATCTCGCTGAGAGGCACCCGGGACTGAAGGCTCCAGGGTGCAGCTGATCAGAGAGTTTCTCACAGGCTTGTATGTCTGGAATGTCAGGCACTGTGCTGACGCTTTTGGGTTTGACGCTTCCATGTGCTTCAGCCATGGAGCAGTCAGGGATGAAGGACAAATCTGTGGTTCCTCCCTCGCTCCCTCTGTCCCTTGCCTGCCTGCATCTGCGTGGGCAGCAGGGCTGTCTCCTCCTCACCGTGTACTGTGGCACCTCTGCCAGAGCCAGGGCAGGCGGCGAAGCCTTGGGACGGACACTGCCGCTTCCCGCGGTGGGAAGGCTGCTGTCCCTGCGCTGTCCCCAGCCAGCTGTGCCCACGGGAAGGGGCAGCATTCCTCTGTGTGGGGCCAGCTGTCACCTGCTTCTCTAGGAAGCTGTATTTGGGGGTCTGAAGGGGTACTCTGGTGGTGAAAACAGGACACCTTCAATTGCTTTCACCAGAAAGACTCGTTCTTTCTAATCTTGTGTGCATGCATGCAATGAATCTCCCTGAAAGAGTGATGACATGTCGTAAGGAAACCAATTCCCTGTGCAAGAACGGGATAGGGTTTTCTAAACCCTAAGGACACAGACGGTGCTACAGTAAATAGGCATGTAAGCTCTCAAACCTTTAGTTATTCATGTGTCTAATGCCTCATTGATCCCATCAGGATAAGTGACATGATTTTAGTAAAAAATGTGAGTGCAATTTTCAGAATCGTTTATAAAAGTGTAATTCCACTTTGGTGGTAGAAACCATAGCTGGAATGTTTTTTGTATGCAAGAGAAAAAAGACAGCTTAACCCCTCTCAATCTCAAGCTCTGTTCAATCTTTGCCCCCATATAAATAGACCATATTTTACTTTTCTTTTGCATTCCTGATACTGTGTGTACTCTATGTACTTTGTCACTGTGAACTGCTTAGGAAAGAAGTATATATTTAAACAGATATATTTTATATTTATGTATATTATTTAAATGTGTACATACATATTTAAAAGTAAAAAGATGCTGCTTTTTCAACTGCCTTTAGTTGCAGCTGAGAAAAACAAAGCTTTTGATTTTTAAATGCTTCTAAACCGTACTTTCAGATCTTATGATAAAGTTTATCTTTCCATGCGAGTCCCTGTGTCTGAAATTGCTAATTTCAAATGAACTTCCATCCTGGAAAAGTTTAGATGAGCTCAGCAGGTCTCAGGAGTGTTCGCCTGGGCTGTATTCATATGTGGTTTTGAACATACCTAGGAAGTCTCAGTCTAAACAATACCATCCTCATTCTGCCCCCAAACCTTTTGTTTTTAACATTCTGTGAGCCTTAACTCCTTTTTAATGCATTGATTACTCTTGGTAATGCTCCTGCACTGGTTTCCTTATGACAATGCTCCTTTCCAAGCTGATAGCCTCTGAGTAGACATCTTTGTGCAATACTCAGCTGTGCCTTTATCAGTCCTTGATGCATGTGGCACACTAAATTATCCTTTGCATTAGCATAAACAAAAGAAATGTACTTTAGGAAACATTAGTGTGTTTTCCCTGTATTTGTGTTAATTACAAGGACACCATACCCAAGTACTGATACAACTTTACTATATAGAAGCCTTCAAGTAAAACAGTATTTATTGTGAAAGATGATTGCAGTTTCAATAACAACTCCTTCTTATTACTTAAAAAACATATATTTAGCTAGATACCATGAATACTAAATTTAGTTCACTTGGCAGCACTTTAACCAACACTTTTATAATCTTTGTACTTAAAATCCCAAATAAGCCATAATTCACCGGCCATGCTGAGTAGTGACTGTATGCATCCTATGTTTTAGAATAAAAGTATAAAATCACAGAGATATGATCAATTATTTCAAAAAATGTAAATGTAGTGAAATGGCGTAGAAGAGAACCTTACTGGTCTTCATTACTCTGAAAACAGAAATTGCTGGGAAGCAGGAGTAAAGGCAATCTGAAAAGAAATGGTTCCTGGGGAGAAATGGCTTTTCTACGAATGGCACTGACTGAATTCAAAAGAAAAGGGATAACAAGGCATTGGTTATTAACAAGCCAAGGGTGTTTCATACCCTTTCATCTCTAAAATTACAAATGTAAAGTAACCATATTCCATCTGATCACAGGATTATTCACTGGAACCAATTTTCCTTTGGGACTGAGAGTAGTGCATGTTGAGTGAAACTCCCTCAGTGTTGCAAGTGGCCATGTCTTCTGAATCACACAGAAACAGTTGGGATCCACTTGCATGAGAGACCTTCTTTTATCCTCATCTCAAATCCAAGGGTTGGAGGAGTGTTGAAATACAACCTTGAAGTTTTGGGGTTCTTCCCTCTTGAAGGAAAGTGCCTTTGAAGGAGTTCTTTAATTTCATGATAAAAAAAGGGGGGATTTTACATATTGTGCTTACAGGGGCCCTTGGATTCAAGTGGGACGTGGAACTGGTTGTCTGTGTGCTGGCAGTGACCCACTCATGCTGCTGGCCAAGGGCTTTTGAGAAGGGAGCACAGCTGGGTCCTCTTAAAGCATCTCCTCTGAGTTTTCCTGATGATGCAATTCACTCTGGAGCAGAGCAGGGAAGGGTCTTACCTTCACTGAGGAGGGATTGATTCCCTCAGTTCATAATTTAATTGGGGATAAGGTCTGGATTTTAAATCCTGAGAGCAGAGAGTGGATGAGTGAAACTTTTCAACTTAACCTTGCGACAAATTTAAGTAATTAGTTTCAGAAATGTGGCGATGTAGAAAAAAACAAAGCCTTCCTCTAAAATGGAAATACTTAACACTGGCCAAATAATAATAACCTGATAAACACAAGGCTTTATAAAAATGTGACATTTTAAAATTTTGGTTAACTTGGTGAGAATTAGGAACAACATCAACAATTATAGATGATATCTTGAAGATGGGTTATAGGAATGAGCTAATATTTCACTCTTTGGGGGTTAGGACGTGGACCTTTCTCCCAACATTTCTTTAAAAATTGCTCCAAAGGGGCTGGGGACCTCTTGTGGGAAGTGACCACTAAAGACAAAAGCATTTTGGAGACAGTGTCCCAGGGATGGTCTTCAAATACATTTCCCTTTAGCTTGAAGTTCCTTTTTTCTTTTCTTCTGTGTTGTTTCAGTTCTTCTGTTATTTTTATTTGTTAAGAATATGGGATTGTCTGGTAATACTGTTTTGTGCATTTTTTACCAGATTCAAAGGCAGTGGAAACTGTCAGTTGTAGTCAACCAAATTGGTTGAAGCAGTAAAGGCCTCAGGGACAATTAATTTCCGGCAAGTTTTAGGAATATATGTGGTTGTTTAGGGCAAAAAGGCCTGTGAGTTTTCACAGAAGGAAAAGATGCAGCATGAACGTGCCTGTTAGCAGCTTTAGAAGGTGAGTGTGCCTGGAGATGCCGTGCTGTATGGCCCAGGTACCTGCAGCCCTTGGCTATCAGTTCACAGCCCCGTGAGCTCAGGCTTTGTTGTTTCCAGTACTGTTGGAAATGTGTGGGAATCTTACCTGGGCTGCACATTTGCTGTCACCTGCTGCCAAGAGTGCCATCCTACTGTCCATCTCTGTACTGCCTTCCCAGTCCCAGTCACTGTGACAGCACCAGGATGCTCAGTGTGGAGCAGCAGAGTCAAAACTGGGATTTTTTTGGCCAAGGGAGTCTGCAGCTTGGTGAGATTCTTCATCTAGCCCCTGAGACAGTTGCATCAGTATTGATGCAGGCCCAAGGGATGAGTAGGATCCCATACCAGGATCCCTTTTGGTATCTTTTGATACCCTTTTGGCATCTTCAGCAGATCAGGACACCAGATGCTGGGCTTCCACTGAATTATTTGTGTGTTGTATGGTTGCCTTTTCTTTCCTGCTCCCATTTCAGGTAAACCAATGTGAGTTTTCGGGAAAGTCTCTCTGCATCTTTGTTGCAAGCCTTTTGGGTGAACAGCAGCAGCTTTGCACTTGTGAATTTTCTTCTGTTCTTCCTAACCATAATCTAATTTGGAGTTTTTTCATCTTTCTGTTTAACAGGAAAGATGCCTGCTCTAAAAATATAGAATATGGCTCCAGATCTCTGTTCTGAGAACAGCTGGTCACGTTCAAAATGAATGCCTAAAGAAAATAGCAAATTTGAAAAGAAATGTGAGTTTCTGAATTCTGGCAAGTGAAAGGCTGGCCTGAGGTAAGCCAGCCAATTCCTGGATAACTCCAGCACCAGTGTAAGTGCCAGCACTTTTGCCTTCTCTTTCGCTGCAGAGCTGGTGCTAAGGTTTCAGTTTCACGTAAACTGTTCCCCAAATGGTTAGTTCTGGAAATAACAGCCCAGTTCCAATGATGACACAGGTGACATTTTCAAAATCAAAAACTGGGACAGTTCTGTAGTGACATTTTTAGGGTCTCAAAATATCCCTGTAAAAGACGAACGCATGCTTAAAAAAACATGCTGATGTCACTACTGCCAGTGTCTGCTTCAACAGAGATACATACATATTTCCCTGAGCACAAGATTTTTTCCAGCTGCTTTAATTTGAAGTAAATTGTGTCATGAAACACCAAAAGTGCTGCTAACATTCATTCTGGTCTTGTCTGAATCGTGAGGCTGAACCAATTTAACTCAAATTAGTTCAGTAAACCAGCAGGACAAGTATGCAGCACTTCTTGGATTGTGTAAACTCATTATCTTTTAGCCCATCCGTTTGATGGCCACAGCTCGGGTTTGAAATGTCACGGAGGCATTTGCGCGCATGGATGGCTGGATATGGAATCCCAGGGCTGTACAAGCCACCATGGATGTGCAAAGCTGGCGTGGAGAGGGAGCTGTGCAGGGGCTGCACTCGGTGGGCTGCCCTGCCCACCCCAGCTGCTGCTGCAAGCTGCACTCAGGCCTTTGCTCTCCACAAATTGGGAGAAATGTCTTGCCCATGTGTTTTGCACCCAGGCAGAAATCAAGCATTTTTTCAGTTTATATTGGAAGTGGAAAAACTTGTGCAGCCCAGGTGCTGAAAGAAACTACTGGGTTGCTGAGATGTCCTACAGGGCCAGGACAATCTTGCTAAAAGAAATGTCAATGATCCTTTTGTTTTAACTATTAGAAACTAAAATAGTTTTTCCCAGAGAGTCACAAGTCCCGCTAATTAGAAGGGGGACTGATTTTCACCAAAATACAGTAAATCCTGAATGTTTTGCTAGGTATCCAGTCTTTAGGGCAACATGGTGGCGATAACTCTGCTGATGGGCCAGGGTTAAGCAGACAGGAGGTGTCCGTGCTGCTCAGTAGTGCACGGGGAGGAGCTGCAGGGCTGCCAGACATCTGCAAGGGTACTGAATTCATTTGTCCAGACCCCTCAGCTTAAGGACAGCTGCTTAAAGCCCTTCACTATGTTAAGTGTACACACCAAAAGGCGACAGGTACACAGAAGTAAATTGTAGGCATCTTAAATGTACCGGCTATACCCTTTGTTACAAAATGGCTTTTCTGCTGATGGGTATTTCCTACAGTGTTTGTCAAACAGTAGGTTCATGGCTTAGTCAGGGACAAAGTTATTAAGGACATAAAACGCCATCTGGATGATGCTAATAAACATAAAACCTAACCTTCAGATGCACTGCAGCAGTGACCAGACTGCACCAGACCAGATTACCCTTTGTGTTAAAATCTGAGCCCCGTACTAACCCTCGTGGCTGCCCAACCTCATATATTTCACTCTGAAAATCTAAAATGTGGTTATTCCATTGAGACGACCAAGCGACCTATCCCTGACATGTTACTGGAACATTGTTTTAAAAGGACTGATTTCCTAGTAGAGTTTCTTTTTCAGTTTCTAACAGTTGGTGGTTGCTTTTAAACTTTTATTTAGGATTTCTGTTTCTCAGTTTAGTTGGCAGTTCATGTGGCAAGGAAAAAAAATTAAAACCCTTTTGCAAGCTGCAAACACCCAAACCTATCCTATAAATGCATTTTGTACTTGTTTATATAAGAAAATGCTGGGATTTTCCATTCAAAATCTATTCTGTGCTCTAGGAATAACCTAGCTATCACTTTACTCCCATAATCTCTTGCAGATTATATCACTGTTAGGGAGAGAGAAAGCTATGCAGGCCTAACCCTAAACTATTTAGATTTAAAGGATGGTTCTCCTCTGCAGGAAGATTGTGGGTTTTTTTCCATGACAGGACACAGTTTGTCAAATGAATTTGTGTTATCCCTAGCACTTACTATTGAAAGTTGGTATTTGCTAACAAACATCACACAGGCGTTGTGATTTATTGTTCTAAATACAACTGCTGAGCAGACAGCAAGTGAGAAGCGCTAGCAAAGGGCAGCTGCTCTGGCTGCCCCCAGCCCTGCTGACCTCTACAAGGCTCCAAGGCAAGGTCTGGCATCGCCTTTGGTGAGCAGTGCCGTGCTCTCTGAGGACTTGCACTGAAACCTGTGACTCAGCTTGCAGTCAGGATCTCACCCCTGTGGCTGCAGTGTAAATAAATATCTGCCTCTTTACCCGCCCAGGCTGAACTGAGCAGACCTCTAGACAAATGTAACTTCATGTGTTATTCAGTGCTATGAGACTGTGAGGAAGATGCACACATTAAGGTGTCCAAATCTGATGCCAGAACTAGTCAGATGCTTCCCAAATGAGCATGCACATGTGCGAGAATTGAAAATGTTACACTTAAAAGGACAGAAAGTGAAGTTTGCTGTATAATCAGAGGCTTCTCCATGCTGTCGGGCTGATTTGCAGGTTTGTGTACAGCGCGTTAAAACAGACAGGACAATTGTAAGGTACCTGTAAGTCCGGTCTAACCTTCCTCTTCCAGCACAACCCAGCAGCAGAGTGGTTAAATAGCTTTGCCACCATCGCTTGGTACTCATAGAACAATGTCATTTTGGGAAAAAAATAAATCACAAAACACTGCGAGCCCTGCCATGTACATTGCTGAGCAAACAGTAGCAAAGGCTTGACCACTTGGCAGCATCAATATGTGCCCACAGGCTGAGCAGTAGCTCTGGCATGGGGAAACTGCAGCTATAGGCACTTCTGTTATCTTTTTCTCCCTTCTCTATGTGGCTCAGTATTAGAAAAACATTTTCTACAGGAATAAATGGTATTTTCACTGTGCCTGTACTATTGAAATCATTCTGGGGCAAGAGTATGAGTAGCTGACTCTCACTTTGTGAAATGGTGTTGATTTTAATTATTCCTCTGTACTTCTACACCTCTTTTGTGACTATCATTTAATGCTTACTGTAGATGATCCTTTTGTTACGTGAGTTTAAAAGTATCCCTCTGTTCCCCACAGAGAATTCAGCTGCTGGAGGTCTCTTCTCTCTCTGTCTCTGCTAATTATGCTGCTGCTACATGACCACCCCTCATCTCCACAGAGTAGATGAGCACAGATGAAGCTCTTGTGGGGTCCTGATCATTTTCTTGGGGCCTCACAAAACAAGCACAAGAAGGACTTGCTGGCCCCAACAGTGTCCAGTCTCAAGGGAAAGAAAGAGCGGGAGAGTTTTAAGCAAGTGTGGTGAGGGAAAGTTGGTGTTGTAGTGCAGGGCACAGATTTCCACCTGGACAAGCGTTCTTGCCTCGCCTCCACCACCTGGTGCTGATGGGCAACTTGGTGCCATACAGAAGTTTGGGAAGGACTTCCATCCCAGTGCTGTGGCCCACGTGTGGAGAGAGAGCGCCTGGTTTCTCCTCTCCAGACCCCTCTTTCTCTGTCCCATACGCTCTGCATCTGGGATATGGGTTTTTTTGCTTATTTCTGGTCAGAGACATGAGGTGTAAATAAAGTGAAAATGCTCAGTCAGTAGCATGTTCTCTACTAAATCAATTTCTACTCATGAACTTTTAATACTAGTAAGACATTTGGTAAAAATATTAATTTGGCTGAAGCCATAATGGGTGTATGATACTCAAATGAAAGTAGCATTTCTGGTTTTCATCCGATGTATACTTTGGCTCAGATTTTATGTTCCTTTTCAAGAATATATTGCCTCTAGTTGTCTCTATGTGTAGTGGATTTATCTTCAGGTGGAAGAAAGTAGCAATTTTTGCAGACAAAAAAATTCATCCTTATGAAAATTGGTTGAAATTAAATAATTCATAGAGTAATATTTAGAACAAGAACCATCAGAATAAAACTTAACTAAATATTCACAGTTTGGGAATATCCATGTTTACTTGCTAATGCTTTTTGTAAAATAGGAGCCCAAATATAGGAAATCTGTGCTATTATTCATTACAATTAAATGGGTTTTGGTTCTCCGAGACTCCTGCTAAAATCTGCACTCTGGTGAACAAGTCTGTACTAGATTATTTAGTGTCTGCTATTAATAAATATTTCATTGTGCTGATGGAAAATATTCCTTTTGCTTTGTGATACAAGCCTATTTTTTTTTTTTTTCATCCTGAAGGAAATTTAAGGCCC
Organism: Tichodroma muraria; assembly: GCA_013390105.1. Taxonomy (NCBI): domain Eukaryota; kingdom Metazoa; phylum Chordata; class Aves; order Passeriformes; family Sittidae; genus Tichodroma; species Tichodroma muraria. The sequence goes on from WAAG01077021.1 coordinate 89,326, forward strand.
CTTTTTTTCTTCTCTTCTTTTTCTTTTTTTCTTTTTGTTCCGTGGGATAGGACTTTCATGCAGAGGCAGCTGCTGATCTGATTTAGCAGTTTGTGTTCAGGTTAGTTGGCTGGATGTAATTGAGACGATGTGATTGGCTGAGAAAGGCAAATGGAAGAAGTGATAAGGAGCCCAAATCATCTTTGAGAAACTGTCCCCTCCTTCAATGGTACTGAGATGCTGCTGAATCCAGTCAAGGCTCCTAACATTAAACTAGAATTTCAAATGGAGAGAGGCCTTTTCAGTCAATGGTCTTTTTAAGGCCAATGGAAAAAAAGTGAGTTTTCCAAAAAGCAATTTTCGATTGAAATATTCTTTTGCCAGAGATGCCATGAGTAATCAGTTCCTCCCACCAGAATGAGACTCTATTGTTTATCAGAGAATTGAGATGAAGGAGGAAACCTGGCCAAAGCAACTTTGAGTTTTACCATACATCCCTGGAAAACCAAGGAAATTTCTAACAAAAGCATCTTCTTCCCCCCTTTTTTTTTCTCAAAACACCTATGGAAAGATAAAGGGGCAGGAGGGAAAGAAGGACCAGGCGATGGGTTTCCTGACCAGGTCAGTTTCCTTGGCTATAGGACCAGAAGATCCTCTGTCCCACAGAGGATCCCTTTTCTTTGTTGATGAATTCAGTGGGCCCTAGCAATCCTAGGGACCCTGGGATTTGTTCTGTGCCACAAGCATCAATGCATATCCTGAGGCACCTGTGAATGCTCTTTTCTGATCTGATAGCCTCTCAGGAAGGCTTCTCTAAACTCCCTCCCTTGATATCTTTAAATAGGGGCTGTACACTGGCTAGCATTAATTGAACATTCTATTCAGATTCACCCTTGGATGATAATCCAGCACTCATCAAAATTGTCAAAAACTGTTTCTTCACCTCAATAGGAACAAGACTTCTCTGGCTGCCCTCAAAGTCATCAGTTTTCATGTTGAGTTTGGGACTTCAAAAAAAGATCAGTGGTACCCAAAGGAGCAATTTCAAGGTAGCAGTGCTCAGGGAGTGCAAGTTCTGCCCTCTTGTACCTGCCTTGAGGTCTGGACGTGAGTCGGGTTCTGCAAGCCCCATGTCTGGGCACTCTTAAGGGATCCAACAGAAAGTATGGAAGAGGAAAGTGTGGATGCAGGAAAACAAAATGCCTCCCCCTGCTTCTCACAGCAGAGCTGACCAAAGCGGTATTGCCTTTTGCTTCTTGGCCTGCTCTCTGCTTTGGGCTTTGTTGTTTCTTCAGTATTGAAGTGTCCAGCACACAGTGTGTGTTTCTGGCAGAAATCTGGGGGGATGAGGCAGCTATGGGCACTTCAGTTATTTCAGTACAAGGTTTTGTGGAAAAGACACCAAAGTACACACAATCTCTTGCTTTTTAGGCAGTAGTGTAATGTTTCTTTCCTGACATCCTAGTCTGATGGTTGTTTAGGAGTGCAAAACATAAAGATTGACAGTTTTCTAATTCTTCCATTACTCCAGATGATTGATTCCATTTTCTAACTGAAGAAGTTGGCTTTTAGTGTTGAATGAACCATGTTCCAATGCCCTTTCATTATTTATGTTCATTAATGAACACCCCCCCTCCTGCCCTACCACCTCCCATTTGCCCATAATGTAGTGGCCATTATGTCCCTATACCAAAATCACACACCCTTAACTGTTTTTAATAATCTGCGTGTGGTCTGTCTGGCTGTTCTGTCTGTCTGGCACAAGTTTCCAAGGCTATTAAAAAGGAAAAATTGCATTGGCTTCTGTCAATGAGACTGGGGAAGATTTTCAAGGTCAAATCCTGCAGCAAACTGCTTTCTTTCACAAATGTGAGAGACTTGTAAGAACCCCATTCACGTGATAAATATTTATGATTTGGGAGGAGGAATTCAAGAGTAAGCGAAATCTTCTGACATTGACTATCGTGGGAATTTGGGGGGAAGAAGGACAGGAACAAAATTAAGGGGAAAACCTTCAGCAATTTTAATCATTTCAATTGCATTTTCTCAGCAATTTACTTTTCACTTGGGAAAAATCCTTTTCCATTGGAAATAGTGAATGGGAGGGGAACCTTTTTCCTTTCCAGTCTAAGTTCTTTATATTAAGCCTGTAAATCCTGAAGTGGGACTCTCTCAGCGCTAAATACTATTGTGGTAATGGATTTGTTGGCATCCCTTAAAGCTGAGGGACTACACGAATTTGCCAACGTATGGATCTGCTTTCCTTCATTCCAAGTTTCTCAGCTGACTTGTAATTACATTGCATGGAAGGCATATGTGTTTTCTTGGGGTAAACTGAGATTCTGACCCAGGGGAGGAGTAAATACCTAGTCCTTTTTTCCTTTCTTCATGTGGAAGCCTAAGGAGATGGAGACCACTACCTTTAGACTGAGACATGTTTCTTCACCAAGAGCATTATATCTTGGTTAAGGGATGCAGTGCATTGAGTAAATATCCCCTACAAGTTATCAGAGAATTTAAAGTCTGAGTATCCTAGAGAAGATTGAGTAATTTCTCATTACTAATTGGACATTTCTAGGAAAGTCTGAAATCATAATTCAGCATGATTTCTGTGCAATCTGATTTATCTGTGGGATTCTGATTTTTTTCCCATCTAAACAATTTCAGCTTTTTTTTAGTGGGTCCTTATGTGACTTGGACTTTTCCTTAAGAAATTAAATTCAATTAAATTTTAAAATCTGACTATTCAGAAGCTTTGAGTAGAAAACATTGTCCCCCTAACAGAGACATTCCTTTGGGTATGCTGAGGCATCCACTCAGCCATGTCGGACAGAGACAGGGAAATTTCATATTCCCAAATAGCAGTGTTTTCCTCCTACCACAGTTTGATTTTCTGCTCTATTTGTGCATAATCTAAAGATACTTCTGTATGGAATTAGATTGTTAGTTCAGCTACATCCCCTAAGATGCACCTTTTTCTGTGGGTTTTAGCAATTATAATAGTAAGCACAGGTATTTGTGTTCCTCTGGCAGGTGAAACTTTCTTTGAGATGATGAGGGAAATGAAAGAAAAAAAAAGTAGTTTATATACAGAGGTAAATGCTTTCAAATAATTTTGTATGTAAAAGAAAAATAAAAAAAAAAAGAGAGAAAAATAACCCTGTTACTCCAAGAAACTTAGCCAGAAATTCATACTTTAAAGCCCAGAAACATCAGTTCTAGCACATCATGTAAAACATTTTTGCACAGTTTGAGTACTCCATCACCATAATCATCGTGTTCCTGTGTTTAGTCCAGGGGAAACCACGGGATAGAGCATGCAGGACATGATATAAGGCACCAGCAGGCTCCACAGATCTCCTTCCTCTGCCCATCTCAGACATCCATGCCAACATCTACCCCGTCCTTTCTTTCACCTCCCTCCTCAGACCATGATGATGATGATGATTATTATTATTATCTTATTCTTAACCTTGCTGCTTCTCTGACCTCCTCATACATCCCTCATGCCAAGGGTTTTGGCCATGGTCTCTGGCACCTGGAGAACCTTCAAGTTCTTCCAGAGACCTGAGAGATGGGCCAAACACACATGAGAATCTCCAGGACAACAGAGCACTTGCTTTCAGCCTTACCCCTCTAGTTTTGTAATACTCTCATGTAAAACCAAAACTTTCTGGACAGTGCTCTCAAAATATGGAAAATCTTTCATGCAGAACATCCAGAGGGTTCATCTGAGCATTGTGTTTAACACTTAAGAGCCCCTGAGTACCACTGCTGACAGCTTCCATCTTGGGAAAAATACAAAAGACAGGTTAGTTGTGTCTACACTGCATAAAAAAACTCAAGTTGTCAAAAATCAAAAGAAAAAGTTTTGTCTTCTACTTAATTTATCTAATAATTGGTAAAGAAACCAACTTTCTTGAGAATAATGCCTTAATTTCTGAGATTCTTCGAAAAAGGAATTTTAATTGGGGCCTGCAGTCTGTAATAGAGACAAAGTTACAGTCCCTCCTTCTTGACACTGATTGTGAGAGAGCTTTATAAGCCTTTGTGTGTAGCCTGAATGGATGAGAGGGTGTTTTATCAGTTACAAATAATGTTTGGCAACACTAAGCTAAATGCATTTCAACTTGGAATGGAGAGATATATGCAGTGATAAGGTCAGTGATGTTATTTTAAATTAACATTTATTAAATACCACTATTTACTTGATTGGTGCTTGCTCTGCAAATTTGCAAACTTGTCGATGGCAAAGATTTCACAAAGCTTCCCATTTTCAAACTATTTAGTATATTTAGGGTAAATCACAGATACAAAACCAGTGCGTTGCATTTGCTCTTGAAATGACTCTTTTTCTCATCCTCTTGTTTGTTTTCAGTATAAAATCAAATAACTTTAACAGAAGTAGGTTAGTATTCCTACAAACAGAAGCCATGCTTTGTGTCTGGCTGGGTGTTTCCTCTGCTGGGTGATGGTCAGGACGTGGGTGGAGTGGATCCCTGCTCTTGCCAGGGGCCACAGGCTTCTCAGGGCCAGGGGTCAGCTGGCAGCAACCCCAAGAGCTGAGCACTTCAGGACTTTCCCTGTGGAAGTGCCTCTGGTTGTGTGCCCAAAAGCCAAGCAGGGTAAAGGAACAGGAAAGGAACTGCATCACAGAACACAGACCTGACTGCTTTATGTCATTGTATTGCTAGAGACCTGCCAGCTGCTTCCTTCTGTTCCCAGCACCTTCTCAGCTTTGCTCCCGTTTCCTCAGGGCATGTCCTGCTGTTGGCAGGGGGGACGGTGGCGCGTCCCATCTGCGTCTGGCAGAGCTCACGTTGGAGCCACAGAATATTGCACTGAGGGCTTTGGTTTTCGGTGCTTAGACACCAGAGCATGCACCCAGGCAATTTAGCATGAGCCCACTGCTTATTTGGAGAGAGATAAAAAGCCGCTTTCAGTCTCACAATTTTCCTGCAACTCTGCTTCTGCTTGATGTAAGTGCTGGAGCTGAAGCCTGCAGCCTGCGGGCAGGCACGGCCCCACCACAACCCAGCTATCCTGGTCTCACCTGCCTGGTCCATGGTTAGGAAAGTTCTGCCTTTAGCTTTGTGTAGTTCACCATTCTCATTGTTTGGGTGTTTGTTCGCACCCAAGATGATTAACCTGACGCTGCTGGTGGCTGCCTGACATGGAGCAGAACAAACAGGAGTTTACAGCACCTCAGCCAGGTTCACCGTTTGCAGAAGTTAAAACTCTCACGTCGCAAATAAGTTTTTCCCGTTAACTTGTGTATGACACTGAAATAAAAGGAACTGTTTCCTCTGAAGGAGGCTATGCTAATAATTAAGCTCTGTGCCAGGACGTTTAAGGAAGAGCAGATACTGAGCTGAATTCTAAACAAAAGTGTAATGGAAAGCGAATCTGTGTTTTCTGTCTAATTTTCTTAGATGTTAAGGCCTATTTATGATCTCCCTCATGCCTCAGAAACCTCTCTGAAATCAACACATATGTGCTGTCATGCAACCTGGTTATATTTAGCAGGGGATGAATTTTCATTTAGGACAACTGTTTGCTCAAAGCTGATATTGTTTCAGTTTCAGGAGGAGCTCTGGGTTTAGTTGTTACTGATCTGCTGCCTTGAGAGCTGCGTGATCATCCAGTTAATGCGTTCTGCAACTACTTTGCATGCACTGGCACTGAGGGTTGCTGCTGCCCCACAGCCCCAGTATTGGAGTCCAGATCCTCAGCTGGGGTGTCCAGACTGACCCTCCCCAGCTCCAATTTGGCTCTGCCAATTTGCAGCAGCTCAGGGTATGATCCTGCCTGCAAATGTCACCAGCAAGTTAAACAAAGAAGTTCTCTTTCTTGCTCAGAAGTAACCAAAATTGGGGGTATAAGACAGCCAAGGTGGATGCAGGAGCAGGGGTTTCTTTGCCTAACCACGGAGTGACTCCGTGTTTTCTAGGGAACAAGTGAAGCTACATGTCCCCACTTCTGAAGTCTGCAAGCTAAAGCAACCTGAAATCTTGCCTTCTCTGCCTGTGCATGAGAAGGTTCAAACGGAGCTGAAGCAAGTGCTGCTGAGCGCAGGCTCACAATGCTCTCACCTCTAGCACTGCTGCTGCAGCCCTGGTCCTGTCCTCTGAGCCAACAGGTTTTCCTTGCTTCAAAATCCTCTGCTGCATGAGTTAAAAAAGGGGATTAATGAGAAAGTCAAAGGGGCTGACTTTCACCAGACCCAAGAAAGAAGCCTCACTCCACCCAACAGTGCTGTGCTGGTATATGGACCTAGGAAACCAGTCTATTGTTTTTCTGATTTTGCATTGTACAGTGTGAATGGAGCTCACAGTTTTCATTTTTGTTGGAAAGCAGTGCTTAGTAAGCTGACTCTTAGATGGGCAACCCTAACAGCACTACTGTTTAATGAACATCACTGCTTCAGCGTATGTGGATGTGTATGCACGGCAGACAGCACATGAATAGCTGGGAACAGCTGGAATTTAATTTAACAAATGATCATAGAAAATGTAGGGCTGACTAGTAAGGTGAATTATTGGCTTTTTCATCACTGAGATTATGAACCACATCCAATCCAAACCAGAGAATAAAAAAACTCTTTTTGATTAAATGCAAGGAGTCTTCCAGGAAATTTGAGTACAAGCAGGTCAGTTCTGTCTCATGGTTGCCAAGCAGAGGCTGTGGGAGGTCTGGGGTCTGTTGCCAGCTGCTGGTGAAACATTAGGGACCTGTGACAATGGGCTAACATAGTTTGGATCCTACCTTTAAGAATGCTGTCCCAGTACTCTGTATTAGAAACCAGAATATGAAACATCTTCTTGAGCAAATTCCCTCACACGAACTTACATAGCACCATCTCCAGGAAACTGTGGGGCTGGGGACAGGGGAGGGTATAGTGAGGTNCAGACTCCTAACCAAGGGGATTGGTTTTTGTAAGTTTGAGATTAAACAGAGATGGCAGTTTGGACTTACTAAGGAATTTTTTAAAATAAGGGCATTTTCATTGTTTTCCATCACTGCTTTCCCCTAAGAGAGGATGGTGTTACCATATGTGAGAACGACTTGGTCTGGAAATCTTGCATCTGTTTTATCTACTGGCTCTTGCTGTGAACTAATGTGTTTGATTAAAGATTTCTAAGCTGTATGCTTACTGTTGGATCTCCTCTGTTTGAAGTGCTAGGAGTCTGAAAACTTCATTGGGTGCTTTAAATCTTATGTACCTAAACCCTGCAAGGAAGTTATTTTTGTTGGCTATTTCTCAAGCACCAGAAATGTGGCTTGGTGATGTGTGAAATGGTAATATCAGGAAACTTTCCTTCTCAAGTAATTTACATTAGAGAATGAACAGATTCAGTGAGACAGGGTGAAGCCCCCAGGCCCCTGTCACGAAGTCAACAGGAGATGTTTTCCTCCTCCTTAACTGGGGTGGTTTTTTTTGTTTCATATTAAGGCTTTTTGGAGGAAGTGATCTTCCTAAACATTGGGCTTGTGCAGAGCGCTGTGTATATTTTAATATCCCTGTGATGGGAAGGAAGAGAAGCTAAGAGGCAAGAGACAGCCTGGCTGGGTGCAGTCTGGGGGCTCAGTGGGCTGAAGCCTCAGTAGCCCCTGCTCCACGATGCCCTTGGTGCTTGCATGGGTGCTGAGCACTGCCCTGCGGTGAGGCAGTGTTTGCACTCACTGCAGTGGCATCTGCAGCTACTCACGGCACAGATGACAGGTTAGATCTGCTTCGAGTGTCCTAGAAGTCCTTGGACTTGTCATTTTTCCAAGTTTAAAGACATAGCCAAGGATTCTAAAAATACTGCATCTTCCCACAAAAAAGTAATAAATTGAAAACCGTTAGCATTTGTTAAGGGCACTCACCCTGACCATGCCTAAAAGCAAGGGAGTGTCCACTTAAGAGAGTACATATTCTTCCTATTTTAACCCACAGAAATCGCACTTATAAATTCCCCTGACAGACACTGTCTCTATAAATAAGTCCCCGTCACCTCCCCCGGGTACAATAACACAGTATACTAGAGGTGTCAAACATACGGCCCATAGGCCAGATCAGCCCACATATGTACTCAGAACTGACAGAATCTAATCTTCCATCTGAAGAAAGAGAAGTCTCTAGACCTCAGAGGTGGTTTTTTTTTAAAAAAAGGTACAAAAAAGGGGCTTTGGCAAGGAGTTGGAACTAAGGAGTTCAATAACATCTGCTTGAATCCACAGGCAGCCAGACACAGGGATGGAGGACAGGAATTTGTTGTTGACTTCATTGGGATATCAGTGATTTAGAAGGCTTATCAAACCTCACATTTTTTCTTTGTCTGAGAGACCACAGTTCAATATAACACTATGAAAAAAACATTAATGTTCATTTATGGCTAGTTAACCACTTGTTTGATGTCTTTTACCTACACAGTTATTTAAGAGGATTTCCCTCCATGACACTTATTCCTCCTTTTCCTTTTGTGCTGCAATGATTCTGTAGCCACCATCATGGTCTGCTTGAGGCTTCATTTCTCTGTATAAACCAGCCAAGATCCTTGTGATCCATTCCTCCCTGGCCATCCTAATAGTCTTTCTCTCTACGTGTTTCATCTTTCCTGAACATGTGTGGTGATAAGAATCTGCCTGGTGAAGTCTCCTGACCTCCAACAGGGCTGTTACTGCTACTTTACTTTTGGGGGGATTATTTTGCTTTACCTGCCACAGCAGATGCCTTTTTCTCAAGGCCAAGCTGTGTTGGTTTGCTTGCATTTGTCCTGTGATCAGCCAGTACTTCTCATCCACTGCCATTCCCTGACAATGAGCTCTCAGAGCACAGCAGCGATGCTGCTCTAACTCCTTACAGCTTGTGGTTTGGGCACATATGCTGTTGAATCCCACCCATTTCTGTCACTCCAGTCATCCAGCTCTTCCTGTTCTCCTACTCCAGAAATATCCCTCCATGTACTCCTTTTCTCTACCTTTGTCATGTTGATCCAACCATCAAAACCATAAAGAAAATATGAAACACTTGTTTGAAAAGGACATTTAGGTGTTTTTATGTCAAGTTTTCAAATGCAGGGAATTTGACTCATTTCATTTTGTAACAAACAATAGCAAAAAATGGAATTGCTTTCTCTGGCAAAATTATTTTGTGTTTGTTTCCTTATTGACCTGGAAAATACAGGGTGGATATTACTTTGAGACAGTGCAGTGATTCCCCACATGTCCCAGCCAAGACGGGCAAAATCCTTTTATCTGGATTCCAAGACACCACTGGGATGTGCACTGCCCCAAAACTTCATCTGGAACTGGAGTTGTATCAGTTCCAAGTAGGCAGAGTATTAAGTTCTGCTCCTTGCCCCAGTCAAGGGGGTGGTCACAGGACATGATCACAGGAAATTTGGCCAGATATAAGTTATCTAAAGAACATGGTTGACCTCTGGTGATTCAGAACTTTACCTATAAAGTGGTAAAGTTTTGTTTCTACAACCATAAAGTTGTAGAAACACAAAGATGTCTTCTCCTACCTGAGATATTTGTGAGAATGTGAGATTTATAATTTTTTTTTTGATCGAGTCTCAAAGCCAGTTAAAGGAATTCCTGCCATCTTCCTTTCATGTATCAGACTGTCTTAGCTGCTCAGTGCTCTCAATTCCTTATTCAGTAGTGAGGGAGTCACACCATCCTCCACCAACTATCTTGAGGGGCTTTTACAGCATTTAAGCACTACTTCTGTTTATGTAAGCACGACATTCCCAGGCACACCATTTAGGGCACATATAACCTTTTCTGCCATAAACCAGGAGAATCCTATTGAGGTTAAACTGGAAACCACCACACCCACATGGAAAACAACACCATAAAATATTGACAGGAAAGAGAAGGTTGAGTCTCTTGCTGTTCATTCTCATTTAGGAGACAGAGACATTCAGCATTGACTCACTGAAAACTTTACTAGGGGAAAAATCATCAAGATAGATCTATTTTCAACCACAATACCCAAGTTGTTTTTCATTTTTTTCAGTCAGGTTATTTCTGTAATGAGACTTTCGCACGAGGCATAGAGCACAACCCAATATACCATATTCACTGGGCCTGGGAAAACCAAAATGACTTTATTTTTGACCCTTGAAAGTTTCTGATATCTCCATTTGGTTTGTATTTTCTCAATCTCCAACATGATGCTGTAGCTGAGTAGAGCATATGGTCCTAATAGATATTCAGTCCAGATGTTAGTTGTCTAATATGTATCCTGAACGGCTGTGCCGAGCAGCATATAAGAAAAGCTGGTGGAGCAGTTAAATAAGGAACATGCACATTCCAGTATTCTCACCAGTTTACGAAAGTTAAAAGTTCCAGATTGCAATACCTCCGGTTCTGTCACTTTGAATTTCTGGGAAATGTTAAGAGCATGAAGCTTGGTGTACACGCTAAGAGCAGGCGGGGAACAGCCCCACCTGAAAGCCAAGCAGAAATGTGGGGCCGGGAGCTGTGGTGCCTCTTGTCTTGTGTGGGCAGCGAGCGTGGATTGCCCTCTGCTCTGTGCTGGGTGGGAGAGTGCCCAGATGTTTGTGGTCTCCTGGTGCAATTGAAGGTTGGATAGCAGCTTGCTGTCCAGAGAGCCTTGGAAAGGGGGCTAGTCTGAGAGAAAACTTCACGCTTAATGAAGGAGGGAAAAATCATCTCCTGCACCTTTTGAACCCAGGGTCTCTGCTAATCTTGAGCAGCATTTATGAATGGTAGAGGTTTTAACTCTGGCAGATGAGATGACACTGGTGATGGACAAAGAACATAAATGCTGCTGCCAAGAGAAGGGCTGCTCTCAGAGTGGCAGCCTGAATGCCCCCCACCAGTGGGAAGAGCTTCAGTCAGAGATTGCCTACTGCTCAGCACAAGAAAATCCCACCACAAATTACAAAGCCAAGGAAGCCTTCATGTTTTCCCTGCTGCTCAGAGAGCTATTTATATTTTAGTGTTCAACATAGCATGTAAGCTGAGAACAGACCTGCTTTTCTTCTCCCATACTGTGTCCTCTTCTTACTGAGGTGATGCTGGGACTTCTGGGGAGTCCCACGCTGCTGGTTCCTGGCGTAAGAGGAACTTCTGCGCAGAGCTTCTACACAGCTGAATACAGCCAAACTGGTTCACAGCAACTTGAAGTAGTCTGAGACATCTGGCATGTCCTTCGTTCCCTTTTCTTTGGCTAGAGCTGAGGAAGGATAAATCTGTGTGATGCGTAACTATTCTTTAGCTCTCTCAGATTTTAATTCAAGAATAGGGACAGGACTAAATCCATTGGGGTCCTTAAAAAAAAAGATCAAAACCTCTCCTTCTCTCCTTGTCTTTTCAGTTCATGAGGAAGATTCACTCCCTGTAACAGTCCCCCATAAACTGTGACCAGATGAGGGTCCTAACCTTACTGCCTGAGTTCTCTCACCTCAAGCCTCATCCTGATTTTCATGGAAGACCCCCTGTCAGGTGATAAAGCAAATTGTTTTATAGTTTTAACCTATGAGTGCAAGTTACTCAGCAAGGAAATTAGCAGCTTCAAATGCATGCACAGGTATATACAGACCCTCTTATTACTCAAGGAAACCTGAAAGTAGTTTCAGAGCTACAAGTTTATTGACTGGGAAGTCAATAAAAAAGATTAGCTTTTAAGATTAACAGTAAAACTTGATTGCTGCTTTCAGCAGCTAACCTAATAATTTCTGGAACAGAGAGTCTGTGAGCTGTAGATCACATACAAAAACTTGGTGAACATCTTTGAAAAGGAATGTTTTTTACATGTGGATGAAAATAATTTAAGTCACATAAAGCAGCCTAGATATGCTACTATGTGTGGGTTTTGTCCTTGTCAAATAGAGAAAAGAAGACTTTGACCTTTTTAAGAACAAAAGGAGAGGGTTTTCTTTATGAGAAGTACTCTAGTAATTAAGAACAAGTCTCTCACTGTGTTAATTCACAGGGTCTATGCTTATTAATGTTCAATTGTTGATTAAAAGCATTGTCTGTGATTAATGCCTGTCACTGATGTTTGCATGTGATGATGATTTTTCATCAGAAAAGATAATACTGTTAATAAGTTGCAGCCCTGAGAAATAAGTAGAAGGGTAAGTGCCACACAGAGGCCATCGATCACACACAGGCTGTTGGGTGCAGAGCTGGACTCCTGAATATCATCCCTGAGCTTGCTCACAAAGGCTTTGCCTGCTCTGCAGATCAGCAGGTTTCTGCTTTTGGATTAGCCCGGGGGGGTGATGGAAGAGACGCAAGGGGGAATGGGAGAACAGAGCTGACAGGATCCCAATAGCAGTCCTTTGGTGGTAGGACTTCTGGGGTGAGCACCATGGTTACCTGGGCTGAAAAACACATGAGCAGGTCTGCATTCTTTCCCACTGGCCTTTAGGAGAATGTATTTGTTTTTTCCCCAAGGTTTTCACAGTTCTGCCTCAACACCTTTGAAAGACTTTTTAAGATACGTGATAATCTGAGGCAGTGCTGTCCCTGAGCGTGCTTGTGTTTCAGCCCGTAGTGTAGCGGTGCGCCTTTCCCGTATTGTATTAACAGCTTGACTGTGGGGCCCTGAATGCTGAAGGGAATTTGCACTTCTCAGCTCCCTCAGCCTCAAGTAAAATCACGCGTTTGAGGTGAAGTAAAAAAACCTACCATAAGAATAATGCAAAAGACAGCTGGAATTCTCTCATCTGAGGTGGCTGCTTCTTGGCTGGATGAGATGCAAAAAATGTCTGCTTTACCAACTGTCAGAGGAGTTAGAGGCACGATGCATACTCAGCACAACAGAGTTGTCTTTAACAATAGGGTTATCTTTGTATCTAGAGTTGTCTTCAAGAAGTCAACAAGTTATTGCAGGAAAGGTGTTTAAAAGGAAAAAAAAAAGGCAAACAGAAAAGAGATTGTAACTGGGTAAAATTAATTCCAGTTGCTGTAGCATAATAGCTCTATGTGTATGTATTGTATTTTACTGTTAGGTCATTACTCAGTGCTGTACCTGAAATAAATCCTGACTTCAACAGAGCAAAGTCATTTCAGTGACCTGGCTCTAGCTTCCAGGCCTAAGTTTGTGCCAGGACTAATCCCTGGCTGTTCAGAGAGGGTCAAAGTTGCTCCTTTTTAAAGCTAACACTACTACCGGTCCTATGTGGAGTATGAAGCTGACCAGAAACATGTAAAAGTCATATATTCTTCCTAAAGGAGGTTTGAACTCCACAGAGAGTTTCTAGGAAAAAGCAGATTCTTCCTTTTAGCTCTGGAATCTACTTTTACATTTCTTGTAAAGTTTTGCAGACAAATAATTTTGCAGGAGGATCCCCCATAACAACTGAAAGCCCAAGGGGATACCAAGGGGATGGGAGAACAGGAAATAATGATGGGAGAGGGAGCATTTCTTGCATTTTATGAAGCTCAGCTCTACTATGAATTTTAAGTGGCCTTGCACAGGGAGTTGTTGAAAGGGCTGAAAGCAGAGTAAGCAGTATTAGTGGAACAGGATCTCTGTTCCTTTGACGGACCTTCTCACCCACCTGCACAGATACTTTGTGGAATTCCACTTACACCAATAGGAATCAGTCCTCTCTGAGGGCTGTTTAATATTCAATGTACCTGAACAAAGACCTTGAAAGGTCCAATGCAAGGTAGGTCTCTTCCATGGTGAAAAAGGACCCTTAGAAAACAATACTGAAAGTGTAGAACTTTTTCAGACAGTCCTCAAGTCCAGGCTTCACAACCAAGGCACTCTCACATCTCTGGCTCAGATTTGTCCAACAGCAGATTATTTTATAAGCTCCAGGGTCTGAGTGTTTAGATATTCAAATATTGCAAGTTCTCCAAAATGAAGCTGTTCATTTCAGGATGAAATAGCCTATACCTATGGGAAGTGTGATGCCATGTTTCCACCCAGGAAAATAAATCTTTTTTACCTCCTGCCAATCAAGTTGCTGATGTAGCACCCTGCACTAAGCTGTGGCCAGTTCTGAGCCATCGTAGATGGACTCCACTAAAGTTTTTTGCCTTCATTTTGAATAGGTTTTTTGAAAGAAGAAAGAAAATTTTTTCAATTAGCTTTCACTTTTGCTTTTCCAGAACTTACCACTGAAATTCCAATGGAAGGTACTTTTGTGAGTTACAAGTATTAAACATTCACTTCTCACTGAGTGACAAGTGGAAGTTTCCATGCTCACACAGACAGGTCATTCTCAATACAAACAGAGCCTTGTTTTTCTTGGAAACCTGCATCAAAAGAAGCAGGACACAGTCAGCCTCATGTCATTAGAAGTCTTGCCCTATTTAGAAATTCTCGGTGTGCTACACTTTGCTTTGCATTCACCCTTTCAGTGTCTCTGCTTTCTTTGATTTGACCCACCTCACTTTTGGTGTTCCAAATTCAGTCAGGCCTCAGTTTTATTGACAAGAAGGTGCTCCTTGGAGGCTTCATCTGCAGCTCAGTTCAGTCAGTAAGAGGGCCCTTGCTGACTCCAGCAGATGCTGGATGAGGTCTTGAGTGTCTTTTGCTCCATTATCTTTGGCGTCTACTACATAGGGTGCACAGCTTGCAAGCATTCCAGAGCTTCTGAATTTTCCCAGCATCTGCATTCCAGATAACCAAGTGTGTGCTTCTTTAAAAAAAAAAATAAAAATGGTGCCTATAAACCATCCTGGAAGTTTACATTACAAAGTTCAGGCAAACACATAACTGTTTCTTTCTGCTTCCAATCTTTCATGCACAGTTCTAGGTTATCCTTTCTGTTTTAGGGAAACCTTTAAATATGATTTGGGATGTCATAAAACAACCCAGCTGACTGGGACAGAGATAGTGTGCCCTTTCTGAAAAAATCATTGTGTCTATTTAGATATTAGGCTTTAGCTTGTTAGTCAAAAATATGTCACACACAGCATTTTTGTGTGTGTGTGGGAAAATACAACGCAGATTTTGAAGTTTAAAAAAGTCTGGCAAATTACAAATTGGGATAATAATTCATGGGAGTAATAAAATATCAGACTTTTATTGCACTATTGAGAAGGGCATTAAAAAGCATCTGGGAACTTGAGGTTTGGAAAGATGGGCTTTGAAAGACTTGGTGGGTTAAATATTAATGTAGAAAATATGGCATCTGTAAATGCCTGGAAATATGCTAATAGAGCTTGATTCAGTGAAGGATTAAGCATTCCTTTGGGGTGCTGAGTGCCTCCAGGAGCTCTTGCTGACAAAGGGAGCTGAAGGACCTCAATATCCCCTAAAAGCCTGTGGTGCCTGAGAGAGCTGAGCTTATACGGATCATGCCCAGAGCTTTTGGTGTCAGTTAGACCAGCCATGGGGGGCATGGCAAAGTGAGAGTCACCCATGCAGTGGAGATGCCCCAGCACAGCATTTTCCCAGGGCAGCCTGGGCCCCAGGGTGCCAGGAACGAGCAGCAGAGCCACCCCACACAGCACTGACTGGCATGAAGCTGTGGGGCATGGGGAGTCGGGAGTGAGGGAGAAAACAAAGTCTGTCCATCTCCCAGTACCTGTAGTCCAATACCCTCTGGCTGGCAGGCTGAAGGCAATTCCCTGCCAGTTCTCTGTGGTAAGCTGAAGGAATACTGGCCAGAAATGTTGCTGTGCCCCAGTGTGGTGGGAATGGGAGATGTCTTCTACTGGGGCCAGCAGGGCTGGAGAAAGAGATCCTCACATTGTTCCTATTTCTTCTAAGTCTGGGTAGCAGCTGTGGTTATCCTTCCATAAAGTCGTCTTCTCTTTTCACCTTAATTTTAGTTTTATTTTTCAGTCTGTTGTTTGTTTAGATGTAACGGTCTCGGGAGAACTGAAGTCCTCACTCATCAGCCTTTTATTGTTTGTGCTGAGGAAACCAGCCCTTGTTAGCAGTGCAAACCTCCAGAGGCATGTGCTTTTCGTGCTGTTTTTCAACACAGAGAACCAGTCTGTGTGACTTACTGTCCTTCTGAAGACTCTGTCAGTGTGAGGGAGACTGGTGAACTGGGACAAGCCACTTTTCTGCTTCAGGCACCACTTCCTACTTGCAGAGGCTGCCACAGCTTTCTACCTTGCTGCAGCAGCGGCAGGTTGCTCACCATTGGGTGAGGACTGCACTCTGCTCTTGAAATATCTTGATTTTATTTGCATTACTGCTTTTCATACCCTTCTCTCACTCTCTCCCCACACCTCCATGGTCTTTCGATTGCTGGAGGAGTTACTGTACCATGTGCTGCCCATTGTCTAGGTGCAGCATTGTCTAGGAGCTGTGCTGGTGCTCAGGGGTGGTGGGTCCTCAGGCTCCACTGGTTACAAGGAGCTGGGAAAGCAGTGCTGTCCCTCTCTCAGCCATCCAGGAGTGCCAGCACTGTTGGTGCAAGGTGCTAGGAGAGCTTTGGTGGTGCCATGAGCCTTTGTTAGCACTTGTCACAGAGCAGAGCCGTGAGGGGTCTGTGCACTGCCTTTCCTGAGACAGAACAAACACATCTCAGCTTTCTGGCATTGATTTTTGACAAAGGATTCAAAAAACTGCAGCTGTGCTGGCTTTCTTGTAACCTCCCCCACTTTATTACAATGCGTGTTGTTCTGAAATACTCAATTCAGCTATAAACAATCTACTCTATCAACAACATGCTTTTGCACTTTTTGAAATGGTGCTTTGAGGCAGATAAATGAAAGTAAGTATGGCAGCTTGCCAGTAAAAATCCTGCAAACTGTATCATCACAGGGGCACTGACTAAGACAGCACATTATTTTATTTACTGTGGAAACTGAAAATCCATTTCTGCCCATACAATAGCTGTTTATTTCATCTGTGCTTCATGTTTGTTCTAATCTTTCTTGACACTTCCAGATAGTAATGGTTCACAAGCTGTTCAGATCGGAGCTTGCAGGGCTCCATCAGACAGCACTTCCTTCTGGTTTTAGAAGTCCAGCACCCTCTTTGCTGGTGTGTGCCCACTGGCCAAACACAAGGGAAACTACCCATGCCCTGGACACAGGCAAAGTACTGGGGAGGGCCCACAACTCCCTGAATCCGTCCCCTGGTCTAAACCAGCAAGACTCATCTCTACCAGCCAAGGCGTACAGGGAAGCTTGTACTGTTAATGCATTACAGTGGGCTGACCTGGACAGAGGAGTTCCTCAGGATTTGAGTTTTTCTTTCTGAACACTCAGTCTGTCAGATGTTTATGTAGCCAGCCATCTAAATGACATCACACTTCCCATACTAGAAAAACTGATTCTGAGATGCAGAGAGATGAGGTGACAGGGTAGCCAGTGCATTCCTGCTAAAACCTGCTGGATTCAGATTAGCCTTGGTGATTTCTTAATCTTAATCTGGGCCGTGTGTGCTCTGAGTGTGATGGCGTGTTCCCCAGCTCCTGCTTGGGTAGAGCAGCTCCTCCGGCACCACTCATCACAATGGCTTGGAGACGGGAGAAAACCAGGCTGGGGAAGAATGCTGAAACCATTTCAAAAACCTCTGGAGAGAAAATGAGTAATATTTTGTTTTCCTGAATAGTTTCACTGAAATTTAGGGAAAATAATTGCAGTTGAAAGATCTCAGTTTTTGTTGTACTGTTCTTTCTTTTCTATTTGTTTTCACACGCTTCCTATTGAATGTACTTCTTCCTTTTCATCTCCACCCTCTTCTTTGTTACCCTTTATCCCATACCCCACCATAGAAAGGTGCAGAGACAGCAGAAGGGAAAGAACAAATATAATAAAGAAAAGATAAAAAATATTTCAAATTTCCATTTACAGATCTAGAGAAAACAGGTTTTATTAACTTTCAAATCTTAATTGATGGCATTCTGTGACCAAAATTCAGCTCAAAAATATTCTAAGGAGGTATGATTTAACTTATATTTGATTACCTAGCTAATTCTGGGGAATTCTATTTTATCCTTTTACATAGCCAAAGGGTCTGCCAAATTCATTTTGCTCTGGGGATTTTTCCCCAGAGATATCCACTATAGCACATCATGCTGAATGATAGGAAACTCTTGAAGAACTTTCTTGTGTTGTGTGGTTGGCCATATTTCATAAGCTTATCCAGAGCACAGTCTCTTTCTATGTCCTCTTCTTGTCTTTGAGTGTGTTTGTTAAGATGTAATGGGATTTCATGCACGATCTTTAATTTTTTTTTTCTCTCTGATTCTGTATATTCTACAGTCCTGGTTACTTAAGAAAAAGCAATTGAATGGAAAGAGATGCATTAGAGGTCAAATAGTAGCCAAAGCACCTCTGTATCCTGGAGCAGGGGAAACACAGAACTACGTGATACCTAGAAATTCTACTGAGTAAACAAAACTAACCTCTTAAATCTGTGGCCCAGAGACAGAACCCCTTTGACGCTTATGGTAGAGCTGAGAATCACAAGCAGAGAGGCTGGTAACAGTCCTGTTGTGCCCCTGGGGCAGTGCTAATGAACATTTGGCAGTGGGAAGGCAAAAAAAGCCGTGTATGGCATGAGACGAGGTTGCTGGGCTGGAGGCAGACAGCCTCTAGCAGAAGAGGAATGGCTGAGTATGAATTAATAAAAATTACATGTTTGGAGAGAGGTGCCTCTTTAAAACTGTGGATTTGGCCCTGCTTTTACATGTCTCTTCTGAGTTCCAAGCAAAAAAGGCTAACTCAGTTTTCTGTTTGAGAATAACCTGCAAGCTGAACATGCAGGATTGATGAGCATTTTCAAATGGTTCCAGGCAGATAGGTAGGTGTTGTTCTTCATTCTGCCAAATTCAGAATATACCTGAGTGCCTGTATTTCTGTCTGGTTTATCTTACTTGAATCAATTCCAAATAAACTAGAACTGACAATTACACACATGCACTGTACATTTGAGACCCACAGGTGCACTTGCAAATCAGCCTAGAGGACTGAAATACGTGTCTTTGATTAATTTTAGTGGTAAAATGTCCAAATCCCTTACTCAGCCTTGCAGTTCTCACTTGTTAGTATCAGCCATACTCCATATTGTTATGTCTTCATATTTTTATCTGCAGATAAACACAGTCTTAGCCCTTGGAACTCTGCACTGCTTAAACCCCAGGGCAGACAGGATTGCTATTGTAAGATTTGCCCTAATAGCCCATGGCCTAGTCATTACATGAGTTTATTTCTCAAATGGCTGGTTATGTTTGACCATTGCAGAGCTGGGGTAAAACTACTGTGTGCACACAACTGTTGTGAAAGCAAATAGAAAATAATGACATAAAAGTGTCTTGGTGAGTACAGCTCATTTCACTCAAGGGCATTTAGTGCCATGGTCTAGTTGGCACGGTGGTGTTTCGTCAAAGATTGGACTTGATGATCTTGGAGGTCTTTTCCAGCCTTAATGATTCTATGAGTCTATGACAGGCAAAGAGCAGCTTGCAAGAAGTCATCATCTTTGGAGCAGTTCCTGTCTAGACGAGGTTCGTGTTGCTCTGGCATGGGAACGATTGTTTGCCACCTGTGTGGCATGCACAAGTGTGTTCAGAGCTGGAAGGAAGCAGACAGGAGGGGCTAGGAAAAAAGCTTTAAGGAAATCCCACCAATAATGCCCCAGGCCAGGAATGCCTTTGCTTGTTTTCTTACTGAAAAGCAAATGTTTTAGAAGATGTTTCTTCTGGCCTCATGTATCAAACATGACCACATTTTATTCTCTCAAGTACTGACAGGATTTCCAGCTCTTTACAGAGGCTCAAGAGAACTTCCACAGCAATATGATCCTTAAAGAGACCAAAAAAAACCAAACACCTGTGGACATTGTAAGATGTCAGTGTGAGCAGCAAATCAATGTCACCTCTGCCCTTGCAGAGCATTCCGCGCCCCTTTGGATCAGAGCTGGTGAATGGCTACTGCCCTCTTCCTGCATTCAAATATGCAACAAACCACTAGATATTCCCATAATGAAATGTCTGAGTCTTTTGTTTGCTTTCCATTTTCCTATTGCTTGTTTCTTGTCCGGAATGTCCCATGCCTTATTAAGGCATTAATAACCTCTGAATTAGCTCTGCCAAACTACATACCCTCTGTGTCTCAGCTCCTCCACACTGTGACAGGTGTCGTTGCATAGCATTTTGGGGTGTGGCCGTCCAGACGCAGCCGGAGGGACCCTCTCAGAGCTCCCTTCAACAAATTGCCCTTCAGGAGGGATTCAAGCCCTGCCTGGTGCCAGTTCTACCCTGAAACCTGCCAGTGCATTAATGAGGGTAGTGGGGCCTCGGTGTGGGCAGAGAGGAGAGGCAGAGCAGTCCTTTGCACTGTGTGCTCCACGAAAACCTCCCTGGGCTCAGCCAGCCCAGGAGAAGTCCAGAGGGCGCTCATGCTCTTTAGCAGCCCCTCTCAGCCAGAGGTGCCTGCTTCCTCCACCTGCTTGTAAGGTGAGACCTTACCCCTGTAAAAGAAGAGGCATTTGGCCTTACAGGTGTGTCCAAGGCTTGGGACCACAGCTGCCAGTTTACTACACAGACAAGCTCTTAGGAGAGGTATCATCCACAACTGGGGTGATGTGTGTGCTCTGTGTGTTCTTGGACCCAAAAGAGGTCATCTGATGTCCCTTCAAGGGAATAATGGTTCTAGTTAGTACAGACCAGGAATGCAGGAGGAAGTTTTCTTGGGAAAGCAAAGTCAATTTAACCCAGCTAGCCCCTATTCCTCCGAAGAGTGATTGCTCCCTCCATCCTGCAGTAGGAATTTGCTTCTAAACAAAAAAAAAAACCCAACAAAACCAAACCAACAAAAAAAACAGCAACAACAACAACAACAAAAAAGTTGGATTTCCCATGCAACAGATACCAAATATAACTGCTGAGGGAGAAAGCAGGTGGAGAGATTAGACATGCCTGGTGCTGACAGATAGCATGTTTGTGCCTAATACGTTGGAGAAATTGTTCAGAAGCAATCCAGCCATGTGAAAATGTGTCCCTTGTAATATTGCCAAGGTCAGAAAAACCTAAGGAGATCTGCTGAGTAAGTGCTGGTCCTGCAAGGAAAAACCATCTAGAGGCAGTGTGGTCGTGTTGCTGAGGCAATTTTTCATCAGGGTCCCGTAGGGGCAGAGAGAGGAGCTCCTGCTGCTTTTCTCTGTTCTTTCTGCTCACAATGAAAAGTCCTGTGTCAAGGCCCAAACCTGTTCAAGCCCACTTGTCTGATGGCTCTTTAATCACTTTCAGTTGATTTTAAAAACCCATATTGATCCAGAGAGGTTCATAAAGTAGGATGGAGTTGAGTCTCCTATGGGTCCTCTTTCCATGCTATCTTCTTTTCCTTTTGCTCCGTTCTGAAGTTAATGAGGTTTAATACCCTGTTTCCTTCTTTCTCGTTCAGGACAGCTTGGGGAAGAGAGGGAACATGGCTCTTCCTGCCTGTGAACATGTCCCTTCCTGGAAAGTCCATCTGCAAACACATAAAAGGTGTGTGAGCCTTTTGGGGCAATCCTGGAGTGTACCAGGTGCAGAAGAAACAGCAGATGCTTTTGTATAAAAATTACATACAGGCTGGAATATGTCTGCTCTGGGGTCCTCTCTTTCATTTCCCTAGAGATCTAATGTAAAAGACCAGTCCTATATCTGCTTGGAGAATTAGGCTGAAGGGAAGTAACAGCCTGAAAGTAACAGCTCTTTCCAAGAAACTAAGAAATGCCATGAGTAAGATTTCTGTCATGCCCTGGCTGTGCACAGCCAGCCAGCAGGCCTTAGGTCTGTAAGCAGGGAGGAAAGTAGAGGCAAATAATTTTGGGTTGGTGCAGACAATTTTTACAGTGTGAACTCGGCACTTTGTCATTCTCTTGGTATCATCCGGGGAGATGTTTGTGGGGAAAGCAGCTCTGGAGATTGTCTGGAGCTATGTGAAGGAGGGGGAGAAAAAGATAAACTAGCAAAAAGTTAATTAAAACTCTTCTGATTATGAGGTGGAATTTAATACTTTAAAAAATGCAGTGTGACACATTGCAGCACTGCAGCTGAATTAATCATGAATGAGGATAGTAATTTTTAATTTTTGTGTGCATGAGAAAAACACTCAACAGATTTGACAATTAGAGCAGGGTAACAGCATTGCATGGCACAATGAGAAGTAGTTTTTCCCAGTGGTTTTTGAGAGGGAGCTAAACAGATGTGCTCAAATATTTACAAGTGCACAATATTCACATGCTTTTCAAATGCTGACCCTGCTGATTCGCACAAGTCTGCTTCAATCTGGAGACCAGCTACTGTGGTGACACAGGCTATTTATCATAGGTAACACAGCAGCACTGCCGCCAGCTCCCCGTGTACTTGTGTGCACGGTTATCTCCTACTCTTCTGACACTGGTACACCACCTCAGCAACTCACCTGCATCACCAATTTGTCCCAGCACAGTCCTGGCAGCTCTCTGGGCCCTGCTGGCTCAGCCCCAGTTTGTGGGGTAGGAGTGTTTCCTGAGAAGCTAAAGAGAAACAGGTTTGATTTCAGCCACAGCCATAAAAGTCAGGGTAGTTCTGTTGAAGTGTCACGAGGGCAAAGTACTCCTGTAAGAGTGTAATATTACATGTTTACTCTGTGTAATTCAATAGGGTTAGCCATCAATTACCTGCATCAAAGTGACCACCCAGATGCCCAGTGTATTTGGCCTCATCTGTCACTTAGCTGTCCCCTGTCATGCTTCAGTTAAGAGCTGAGAATGCTGGTTAACGTTGTCCATATCACCAGCAGTGTTTCATTGCCTTGTTTTCTTCAAAAGGAGCCCAAAGAAAAGTCAGGTTTGTTCAGCACAAGCTGTAGTTGGGGAGGATTCAGGTAAGCCAGATGGCAGTGTCAGTGATGAATGGCACAGATACTGTAGGGCTATGCCTGGATGTCCTAACTGGGAAAGCTGAGCTGCACTGTACCTCACTGAAATAGTGACTATTGCATCAGTTGCTTTACACTGTTCAATTGGCTGTGTAATTACTTTCACAAATTTAACAAAAACAATGGTGAAAATATGTAAAATGTCACCTGGACTGAATTGTGGTTCACATTCCCAGTGAAAATTAGTTTGGCGGCCTCCCCTCACATTCTAATCTGCTCGATTTCAGCCTGAACGCCTCTCTGCTCTCAAGCCCAGGTTGGTGTTGCAGGTCAGGCTTTAGATGTGGTGTGGGTGCTGCTGTGTGAGAAGCCCTACTTATCTGGCTCAAACCAGGATAATTAGTGCCCCATTTTTTTCAAGCCATCCCTCTCGTTCCATGCCTTGTATACTTTTTGTTTTGTTGTGCCTGCTCTCCCGGGTTTCTTTACTTTGAAATGCAATGATGCACTTCTCTCTTCAGCTCACATTTATTTTCCTTTAGCATTTAGCCCTGCAAATGTGATAAACACTCACTTAGTGAAGACAGACAAGGAAATGAGGAGGGGACAGATCATCCACTTGCAGTTTTACGGGTCCCATCCATGCTGACTTCTCTTCAATAAGCCCAATGTCACAGTAGCAAGTCAGACAAGCTGAACAACCTGCCCACCTCTTTGCTCTCCCTCCGTGGTCCCCCATGCTCCTCACACAGCAGTTGGGGGGTTAAGCTGACTGGGGCTCTCCTCATTCCAAGGCATCTCAGGCAATCTGGCACACCCACCTCTCTTCCACTGCACTCTTGATGGAGCTGCCCTTTGCTTTAATTTCCTTCTCTCCTTTTCCCATCTGAATGGGTTACTGAGGCAGCAGCCTGTGTTTAGGAGCTATGTGAAGCTACTGTACATGAAGAAATGCATGAAGAGACACTGACACAGACCTGCAGACAGTAACTGCAACTGCTGTGATGCATCTCGTGGATTTTCAGGAACAGAAGTTGATTCACCCACTCTTGAGTGGGGAGACTGGTAAACTCTGTTCCCTTGAGTCCCCATGGAAAACATTATTCTCACATTGCCTTCACCAGTGGGTGTGAAGAGCTCTACCCAGTGTTAGCCACTGCCTGGTCCTAGAGCCACTGAATGGCTTGGTTTTCTCCTCTTCTAGCAATTTAGATTGGAGAGATTTTATAAAGTACCAAATGAAACATGGCTCTGTTTCAGCCACACTCTTGAAAGCCAATATGCCTTAAATGCCAGTTACTGTGTATCCTGAAAAGAATGGGCAGTTGTGAGTTAGCCATCTTGGTTTTGGTTGACAGAGCTTCATGCAGAAAATGAGATCGCTGCATTCATCCTGAGGAGCAGACTAACCCAGATAGCTATAGTACAAAATTCACTCTCGGTGAAATGGGGAAGTTTATGTCCCAGTGAGAATCTGGATTGCCACAGCTGGATTCACCATCAGGCAGTCACAGAAACAGTGTGTTGTGTCAGGCAGGCTGGAGGAGCCCAGGCTTCTCATCAGATAGATGTGTAGTGCCTTTTAATACTTTTTAATAGTTTACAAAATTATGATAAGCTCTGCAAGGCCATTTAAAATGGATAATCTTCAAGTGGTATTAAGGACAAAATGGGTCTGCCTTGTATGCCTTAATGGGCCCCTCACAGACTGTTCAACATTATCAAAAGGTGATTTTAAGAGTTTGTAATAAATATGTTCCTTTGGGGAAGATTAGGAAAGAGGGTGGGATTTGCCATCCTTCTGCTACCTCCAAACTGCTGTGCTTTAACTGAATTAATTACAGTGGGTCTGCCTTGAACTCCAGAGTGCCAGTTTACTTCTGATCTATTGCTAAGTAAAGAGGTTTGTCCTTAGGGGGAAATGTTTGCTCCAAGAGTAAGGGCTATTTAGTATTTAATTATCAGCCTAGGAGAAATTAGTCAAATAAGGCTCCAGCTTTGTGAACGCTTACGTGCATGTTTAANTGACTTCATTCAGAAAGTTTTCCTTGTGCAAGCTGCGCTTATCCTCTTTTAATGTCCAACCTTGTCTTTGTTGCAAACCCAGCCTTTGTCCACACCGCTTTCAAGGGCTGGGCCTGAAATCGCAGGGAGATTTGAGTGCATGAGTGAAACTGGATAAAATTACAGACATTACCCTCCCTAAGCATTAATTTGTCATTTCACACTTTTCTGTATTGATAAAGTTCATGTCCTTGGGCAACCAAGTTGTCAGAGTGATACGAAATCCACAATAATAATCTTTCCCTGTCAACCTTCTGGGGTTCTTCTTTATATATCAATTCCATTGTACATCAGTTAAAGGATTTAAAGTATGATTATGAAACTTGCCCATTTCATAAAATGTTGAAGGTTGAACAATTTCTTGTGGAGCCCACCAGAAAACTTCTCATAACACCTACTATCAGTGTCTTGCCGGCAATGTGCTTCCTGGTATTTTTGTCTACCTAAAATGAACACACTGAAATTTATTGGTTTGTTGAAATCAATAAATTTAGGAGGTTTAGGAGGAAAAGTGGTTTCTTATGGTTTTACCAAATCTATTTGATGTTTGCTCCTTTTGAAGCAGGCTTTTACTCTCCTGGATCCCCAGCCCTCTAAGCTTTGTGCTTTGAAGTCAGCATTCCCAGAGCTTTCTTAGTGACTGACTTCTTGTTATTCTTCTTGTTGACATAATGAAAACCCTTAAAAACTGAGATGATCCGTGATTTCATGGATCTTGAGTGTGATTTGGAGGCCTCAGTTCAGGCAGAGAGCTTTCAAAAGTCACAATGCTCTTTGTATATCACCAAAGGATTCTGTATAAATGCAAACTTCCCACAGTGATGTGTGTGTGCACCCAGAGAACTCCATACTTAGCTCCAGCCATCTTTCTTGACTGACATGTTATTTTAAATTATTGTCATCCAGACAGATCTTGTACACAGGATATTAGTTTTCTTAATTTACTTAGCCATATGATTGCAAAATATCAGCATGTAATGCAAGAGTAAAAATGCATTAATACAGTAGTTTGTATTAATTCCTCAATATGATGATATGAGAAATTGTCATCTGTATATCTGACTCACACTGAATTCAACCAAAATACATCATAAATAAATTTTAGGGGCTTGAAAATATATTGAATTGGTCTGGTGATGGCTAATTTCAATGAATAATTGAAGGAAGGGCAAAGCGAGGGTTTCTGGGGCTGAAAACCTGTTAACCCCATGCTATGGTCAGTTGGTGTTGCCAGTTCACATGACAAGAGGAGCACAGAATCAGGCTGGGAAATCCCCCTGCTCCAAGTGTGGCTGCNCCCTTAGTCCTATTTTTAGGCATTCTGGTGAATCAGATCTACTAAGGAAAATGCTAAAGCAGATATTTCACTTGGAGCACATGAATAATCCTACACCAACATTTGAAGGTTGGGGCTTTTTAGATCCAAGAATTTACTGGAAAACTCTAATGAGGTAGGTACTGCATTTACTTTTACCCTACAGGACAGTGGTATTCACCTATTTTTGCCTGCAAGACCATGCTGGGTGACTGAAAGCATGTGTGGAATCTGGAACATTTATGGTGCAAACATCATTTCAGCATTCTCCTACGCAAGAGATGATGAAACTTCCTAAGATGAGAGCCTATGTAAATATGTGCTATCCATCAGCTAGGCAAACAGATGACGGACTGCTGTTTTTAGAAGCTCCAGATGATGGCCGTGATCCTGTAATGTGATATTGTGAGCAGAGACACATCTGCAATCCAGTTCTTGCTCTTCAGATCCACTGAATATAAAAAAGAATATCCAGAATATAAAAAAGACTACCCTCCCTAAATTCCAGTGTCATCTTCTCTATTCTTATTAATGCTTAATTTAATAAGACATCTAACTCTTCTTCAGCATTCATGATTAGAGAAATTAATTTTTTCTTCTTGCAGTTTCTTCTGAAAGCATAACAGCAAATGGGAATCAATGCAGATAGCCATTTATTGCTCCAGCAGAGTGGTTAAATAGCTTGTGCTTTTAACTGCATGGGACAAAATATATAAAGCTATTTGCTTGAGTTATTAATCCGGGATGACCTGATATAATGTGATAGTAAAAGTTCTTTTCCCAAAGAAGAAAAATACATGCTCTGCTTAGTATCCCCTGGTGACTCTCTGCTCCAAGTGAATAAACATACAGCTGAATTCTCCCAGCCAGGTGTGATCCAGGAACAAACTGGCAGCAAATCTTTGTGTCTGCTGATGTAAATTCTAACTCACAGAAGTGGCCCACCATTAGTTCTGCAGTTAAAAATACTTGCTCTGTCTTGTCAAGAACCTTGTTCCACAGAACATGCCACAACCCAGAAAAATCACCTTCATTCTCTAAAGAATGAAGCATATGGCTCGCACTGATGTACAATGAAGTATCACATGCAGGACTGATGTTTCAGGACTCTGCCACTGTAGACAAAATGGAAGCAAAAAAGGGAAATCTTGTATGAAATAGACAAGAAATATTCTTAAAGACAACTTATAAAGACTAGTGTCTACATAAGTGATCTGAATTAGTAGAGCTTAGTTCATCTGAAATAATCTGCTCCTCAAAACATGAAGAAACATTCCCTCAGCCTGCAGCTGCTAAACTGTCCAGAAGTTTTTCACCCTAGGAAAATTGCGTACTGAATTTGAGTATTTGTCCCGTTCTTCTGTAATCCAAGTATTGCTCTCCTCTTCTCAGAAAGAACATGTAACTCAATTAAACTTATCTCAACACCTTGATTTATGCTGCATATAGAGAACATTAGCTCTTGACTGTAAAATGCACACTTGGATTTGAATAAGTCAGCTTTGTCTTGGTATGGTGATAAGGAAGAAGAGGGTTGAGAAAATATATGGTCATATACCTAAAGCTAAGAGAAGCTGGGTAATAGGTACAAATATATGTAATGTCTTTCACACTACTCAACTTGAACAGAAAGAGTGAAAAACGAGGAACCTCATGGTTAATCATTGTGATGGAATACTGATAGTTGCCATTGGCTGAAAAAGAATTCAGACATTTCAGAGCCCCTGATGCACTTTGATCCTTTGGATGTTAAGCTCTGAAGCAGTGCTGAGTTTGGCAAATTGATGACAAAGCCCATTCTTTTTCGAATGCTACTTTAACTACTAGCTTTTCATTTTAGAAAGGGTTTTGTTGACAGCAAGATTATTTTCTTAGAAAAACACTAAACGAGAAGATGACAAATGCTGTTGTGAATGTTCACACAACTCCAGGAGCAATCAACCACGATTATTCAGACAAGGCTCCTGCAGGAATGGATAGAGCTAAAATCTTGAAATTTGGCAAGAATAAAGTCCTCAATAAGGAGCAGCACTTACAGTTGCTCTGGAAAAAATCTAGTTTCATCAGTGGGATTCATGCTCATTCGGAATTGACCATGTGCAATAGAACATCTTGTCTGTATGTATGCAATTAAGAGATGCACAGCGAATAGTTGCCATGCAGTTAGTGTAACATATGCTCCAGTACTTCCAGACGTGACTACTGAAGTTGGTAGCAAAATCCTGATGTCTTCAACAAGGCCTCAGTTTTAGTCAGATAAAAACTGCTACGTGTGAAAGCAGCTGGGGATCTTTCTTTTCACTGAAAAAATGTGAGAAGGAGAAGAGGAATCCACACTGAGGAACTGATTGAAAGGCTGGAGAGGCTACAAGCACTGGCTTGTAGCATTCAGGAGATAGAATGATATTGCTGCCCAGTCTGTGACCTGCTGTTTGCCTTCTGGCAGATGCTTTTATATTTCTTGCACTTTGCCTGATGCATCTCAATAAGAATAAGAAATCCTCAGCCTGACCCCTGCTTAAAGGCATCAGGACATTTCTCCTTAGTCTCCACAAGCATTGAAGTAATGTGCTTAACATTTAAATCCCAGGGTCATATGTACTATACTCTCTGGAAGAAGAAAGGCTGGGTCATTGCACTGGGCTGCTGTCAGAACATCTTGTTCTCAAGGACTGAAGCTCTCTTGGTGGCCTGTGTGACATAGGACAGTAAGAGGCTGCGCAACAGCGAGACAGTGATCTGAGGAGAAGCAGTCTTAGTTCTAACACCAGTTGTGGATCTGAAGCCTCCTTCAGTCTATTGTGCCAAAATCTAGGACTGAACTCTGCAATTCACATGTATTTCCCCAGTGACCTACCCTGAATGCTGGCTCCAAACAACCCCTACTGGAACTGTGTGTGGTTCCCCACTTGAACTGGCTGATGTGAGCCCATCTCTCATCATGACAAGCCCAGCAGGTGATGCACAGGTTCATCTGGTGCTCCAGTTTGTCACCAGCTCTCCAGCTCCACAGACAGCATGACTGTACTGTGCTGAAGCTTTAGACAAGGCAGTTACAGACAAGATAAGAACAGACTAGGTTTTTACCCAACCAGAATTTATTTGTGTGAGGCTTCTAAAAGTTCAGTAGTTTTAACTCCATTACTGTGTGCTTCACTGCTGTTTTCTGGAATCAGGAGAGGAAGTAACAAATTAGCACAAGGGAAAGCATTCTTGCAGCAACATCCTGGTGGGGAAAAAAGTAATCAACTGCTGGAAATCCACCCAAAAATATTCCTCTGATCTTCCAGGGTTTTTTAATCTTAGTTCCAGATCCCAGAGGTCTATAATGCAATAAGTTGTGGATAGGTCTGCCCAACTCTGATGCCAAATTTGAACTGGGATTTTTGATGCTCTCTCCTTTCTAGTTTCCTTTTTCCAAGTCCAGGGGTTGGAACATTTTCCTTTGAACTTTGAACTCAGAGTCTACTGCTTTTAGCAAAACCTGATGAGCTGGGGCCATGGTGGGGAGATAGGCTGGACACCAGCCGGACACTGTACTCAGAAAAGTCACCTGCTGCAGCCAGGATCTCTGTGAACCTCAGAGAGTGCTGCCCCACTGGCTCCACAGCTCTTTCCTTTTCCTCTGTGAATGCCATCCAAGAAAGTGGGTCTGTGCACCAGCTCTTTAACTCCACTTTAACTCCAGGACTGAATTGCCTGCCCTGGAGCCAGAGCTGGATTCTGCAGAACTCATCTGAACATCTGAATTTGTAAGTCCAAAGTTAGCATTGTTTAAAAGCAGGTCAGATTCTGTTCAATCACAACAGTCAGCAGGTAATTCAAGTGTGAATCCTCAGTCTAGGCCATGGATTTGTCTGTGTCATGAAAGTGAATGTAAACACACCACACACACACCCACTCCAGGGGAGGTTATGGGGAACAGTGGCTGGCTACTTCTGCACACAGCAGAGAGACATCCCTGCAAGGTCATGGACAGCATTCCAGCTCATCAGCGCTGCAGATAAACATAATTCCTTCCCAAAGAGCATATGAAAACAGCTGTTCAGCATTGCAGTATATTGCAAATGATTTCTTGTCTCATCAGAGGCAGTTGTTCTCGGATAATGCGGAGGTAGTGGTCTGAGGAGCACCCATCATAGCTCAGTGCATCATACCTGCACTGAGCTATGATGCTTGGAGAGGAAGCTGGAGCTGAGGAAAGGCAGTGATTTGCCTGATTAATTGGTTTGCATCTGACATTTATTAAGATGCTTTTGCAAATAAAGTGGAGGGAATAAAGTCAGGTGAGTAACGACCAGACTTCTGAGGCAGGTAACATGTAAAATATTTCTCCAATGATCTTACATTAACTTGTTTCACTTTCCTTTCATCAAAATATTGGTAGGCCTCAACTTCAAGAGGTTTAGTGCAATGTGGACCTGTGCAGGGAGGCACAGCCAGAGGCTGGGGTGCAGGAAGGGTCTGTGGGAGCACACTAACAACAGGGGCAGAGATAAGAGCATCTCATGAGGGAGAAGTGCCACAGGGGCTGTGATGCCATGGAAAGCCAGACCTGCTAACATGTGGAAAGGAAACAGGATAGGCCCAAGAACCTGGCTGGGCAGGTACAGAGGTGGGGTCAGCCAGGACCCTGACTGCAGGACCAGAGGTGGACTGGGACATGTGGGTCCTTCACCCACTCTGCAGTGACCTGTAAAGCAGACAGCTCTACATTTCTCCCCTCTCACACTCAAAAGCTCAAAATGCAACCTGCACTGTGCACACCTGCTGAGGAGGCAGTGCACCAGGCCCTGCGGGGCCTCCTGACAGGAGAACATGCAGGAAAAAATGTGTTCTAGTACTGCCCTTGTCCTTTCTTTAGTTGTAATGCTACCCAGGATAGTATTTTTTTACCATCCTAGGCTTGCATGTGTGAATTGAGTGCTGGCTTGCTATTTAAAAGCCCCCAAAGTGGGCAATCTTTCAAAGGCCACATTAAAACCATTAGTTTGCTATGTTGGGACAACTGACAATTGATGAAAATGCATCAGAACAGACAGAACCCACAGAAATATGTAACTCTATTCCTCCAAACTGAAGGCAGCCATCCATGCACCCCCCCAAACGTGTTTCTGTTAAGGTACTGTTTACACAGATTTAATCAGTTGTGTCACTGGGGCACAGCAAAAATGGCAATGTGACCTGCTGAGATTTAGCACCAGATTGCGATTTACAATCAAGGCACCAAGAGTCACTGAAGTGCATAGCTCCTGCCCCAATTACTAATTAATCAGACCCAAAGAGGTCTCTGTAAAAGGCATAGCAGTCAGCTGTGAGCCCTATAAATTCAGAGGGTTTCTCTGTCCTTTATGTAGGAAAGGTGACCTGTGAAGCTTTGCATCCTGCAGTTAGGTGCTGTTCACAGAACAAACCAAACTTGTAATTTGGTTTTGTTGGGGCTTTTTCTCTCCCTTCCTAGAAGAATGCAACCAGCTTGATTGCAGTAAAGCATTGTTAAGAAGGCAGTGTGAGATGCTGGAATGAAATGAGTGGACTAGCTTTCTCAAAAGTATGACTCTTCACGGGTGCTTCAGTGCTTCTTCCCGTCTTCAGAGTGCTGCTGCCTTTGTGAGGGACATGGGAGTTTTGCCAGTGGCCGTGGCATTTTGGCTTAGGGCTGTGCAAGGCCTGTCACCCATGGAGGAGGATTGAGGGGAGCAAGGCAAGGGCTTGGCAGTATTTGTTGACCTCTTGCTGGGTTTACAGAATTTGAGGCTTTAAAAATTGCACTGTGGTTATCCAGCTGGGCCTGAGGTGAGTAGTGCTGCTCACCAGGGGCTGATGGAGATGCCCCTGCACACATTTCCCAGCAATCCCCAGCTTCTTTCCAGGAACTAGAGACTTTTCTGATGCCATTGGCTATGCTAGACTGGTGGGTATTGGGCTCAATAGGCTCTGAAAAACATCTCGGAGTACCTCAATCATTCATCAATATATCTTTAAAGGTAGAAGAGGTAATTCTGACACTATAAAAAAATAGAGCAGGAAACATAAAAGTATGAGCTAGATACTCCCATTTGATGTTTCTGCTCACTTTGTTGCATTTAATCTCATTACTTTTATGGTAAGACCAAACCTTCCTGATGTTGATAGTCTAAAATAGAAATCCACAAGTTTTAATGCATGCTTTTAGATGAAACCACAAGATATTGTGAAAACAGACAGTGCAGTGTGTCATTAAAGTGGGTTATTTAAGTATAAATATTCTATTTTCTACTTTTTAGGATTTCTGTCTACATTTTAGGAGATGATATAAATTTGTTTTTTGAGGGCCAGAAATAACAGGGTAAAATCTTGCTGGTAGTATTTTTCTAGTCACTTTGTCAAATGCTCGACTGCGCACATTACATAGGGGAGAGAAAAAGCCTTCCCTCTCCTCACCCCTCGGCAACATAACAGGGAACAGAACTGCACATCTGTAAATAAATGCATCATTAGATTCTCATCAATTCGTAAGCTTCACTTGATGTATGGCTAAAATAATCCCACAAGGATAACTAAAGAAGTGTTTGCTTTCAAGCACACAGAACGCAGAGCAGCGGAAACACTATTTCAGTTGAACTCAGTTTGTTGGGATTTTTGGTTGTTGGCTATTTTTTTTTTTTAACAGTCCACACTGAAGAATTATTTTAGATGCATTGCTACCAACGTATTCATTAGCTGAGGATCTCTGGACATATTAAAAGAACATAGTAAAACAACTAATGATGCACTTGAGCAGTAACAGGTTGTCATTAGAGCAGCATCTGCTCTCATCAGAGTTAATTATTCAGTTGCTTTGTTTTCCAAGTAGGTGTCTGGTAGAATTTAGCAGAATCTTAATTAAAACACATTTTCAAACTCCATGGATGCTCATCTCATCTAAAGAAATCAAGACAATTTCCACCATAAACATCAAGCTTCAGTTGAGCCATCAAACAGCAGAAGGATCTCAGCCAAGGCAAGTTTTAGGCATTAACCATTACAGTGCCAGTGGGATGCAGGTTGCTGTGGAACAGTGCCCTCATGAAGACCCCTGATAAACTGTCCTGTGCACATACCCATAACCAACACAAGCCCACAGTTAAGTAATGGCAATACCTGCACTGCGTAATTGTAATTTTACCGTTTTCATTGTACAAACCCTTCGGATGCTGCATGTTATTTCTGAGCTGCCAAGAGGCAGCATGTGCTCCCAGGAAAGAGGAGTCACTCCATGTTCAGGCACACACCTGCCCTTCTGCCCACTTCTACTGTTCTGGACAGCCCTGCCCTGTGCAGGTCCCCTGAGCTGACCTAGATTAGATGCTGACATTTTTGAAACTCTCTCTGCTCTCTTCCACAGTGCTGGAAAAAAATATCTTTCCTCTTATGAAAACTTATCTCTTGGAAAGCCAATGGAAGTGTTTTCTCTTTGGACATAAAAAGATTAGCTGATCATTATGAGGCTGCACCAACTGTCAGAAACTCGCTGCTGATATAGTAGCCACAGTCATGCTAGAGAAATCTTCCCACTGGATGTGATAAACCCAGCATGCTCCCAGGATGCTTTCAGGGTAGGAGTAGGGAACTGGACAAATCTATGGCTGTATGTTTCCACTCAGCTAAAAACTCTCTGTAAAGAAAACACAGTGAGGTAAATAAGCTTAGGGGTTCAACCTGCTTCACTTGAATGCCAATACCTATGGTCACTTTCCAGGGTCTCCTCTTTATTACATTTCAGCAAGTGCATACCAAACGAATTCAGTCTACGAGCAATACCTTTATTTCCCAATGGCCAGCACGGAATATGAGAACCTGAATCTTAAGCTTGGAGTTTTTTGCTGCAGTGTATTGACTTACACCTGAAGCTAGTTGGGAAATTTCTATCATAAAAATGCTGTTTCATCAAAAGAAAATATTTCAAAGCTTTTTTGGTTGGTGATGTTTGGAAATGGAGGTGCATCTGGAGAAGTTTACTTTTGTCTTTGCTTTTCTGATCTGTTTTAGAATAAAAAAAGCTGTTCCAATAGAGATTACCTGTCTGTTGTGAAAGGGAAAAATGGAAATCCATAACTCAATGACTGTATTTTATTGGCTTGTACTACTATTTTAAGGTCATTTTGAGGGTCTGAGAAAGCAAACTCTCCACAGGGCAGGGGTAATTCCAGGCTGTGCAGTATTGCAGGGCTCCTGACTTGGTTGGTGGAAATACCTTCTGGTTTGGGTTCCTTAAGAGAAAACAAGCTTCTGAAGGACACCAAGGTATTTCCTTCTATGTATTCTCTTCCTCCTCCAACTGCTGCTTCTCACCTCAGAGCAGTTGTTAGAACTGTTTCCCCATCACCATCTTCCCTCTTCTCACCAGAAGTGACTCAAGATGAAGCCACCAGCTTTTCTTTCCTGCCTGATAACTTTTCAGATCTCAAATCTGAAAAACAGCACACTGCAGTGATCCTGGTGGGAGATGAACATCTCAGGGCATCCTGAGGGTTTTGAAAGGATACACAGTCATTTTTCATCCCAGGCTTGAGCAGCTGGATTCACTTTCTGGCATACTGACTTGTTGGGCAACAGGGCTCCAAGCAAGAATGAACTGATAACCAAGTACTACTACCACCCCTGAAACCACAAGCTTTTCTCCAGAATACTCGGTTTTACATCAGAATTATTCTGGAAACTGGCTTGTACTGAATAGCTGATAGTCCACAGGTGAGCACATGCAGAAGATGACCTAAAAAACTTGCCCACAGTTTTATGCCTTAGAACAGTGTAGTTGTCCCAAAACTGACACTGTTAGGAGCTACACCATGGCTCTTTGTACTCTCCTTCACTGACTAACAGGCAAAGCAGGAGGCAGATCAACAAAGCTGTGGGCATTTTCATGCCGTGACACTGGTGGATGACACAGAGCACTGCCACATTTGAGCTGTGGGCTCCTGCTTCAGCGGGTGGCGAGCAGTCCCGGTGGGTGACAGCCTGTGTCTGGGGAGCTTTGCTACTGTGCTTCCTTTTAAATCCTCATTTTTGCCTAGGAAAAAACCTGTCTAGGGACCCCCACCCAGCGCCGGAGGGTGCTTGTGCATGACAACTTTGGGTGCTCAAACCTCTGAGAAAAGTTGCCAGGATTTGCTGCGTGGAGGGGAAAACACCTGGCCTGTAGTGTTGCCCTCTCCTGAGGAAAGGTGGCATTTTGGAGGGAAAGGGGACTTTCTGGTTGTCCTGCTCCTATCACCAGAGCATTTGTTGTGCACAGGCAAAATAAAATAAATGAGAGCAGTACTTTGATCTTCACAAAAGCAGCTGTTATTCACTGCTGAGTGGGGTTTCTTCTCAAGAGCGGCTGCTTTCCAGCAGAGGTGGGCGCTGGAGCCTGCAAGCAGCATGCATGCGTGAGCTCCACGTGACATCTTCTGATGGAAGACAACCATGACAAGTTGGCAGCACCTCTCTGTGCCAGGGCAGCGGAGAGGGCCACTGCTTCTGTTCCTGTGGCTGTCATGTAGTCCTGGTGACTCAGCCAAGCTGGACCTTGCACATGCCCCTCACTTTTGAGAGAGAGAAACATGTGCTTCTCAGTGAGTGAGAAACACTCACTGCCACGTGCCTACAGGAGAAAGATCTACCTAAAGCCATCCTGTTTAATTGGTGCTTGGGCCAAACAGCTGCTCAGCCAAATTTTGTGCCCACACCTTTGCAAGCACATGTATCTGCACACGTGTTCACACTTAAGCACACAACTTGCAGCTGGCACCTGTGTCGTGTGGAGCTCGGCACACCGGGGCTCTGCCACTGAGCAGTGTGGGCTGAGGTGGGGCTCTGGAAGAACCAGAAGGGGCAAGACAGGACACCCAGCCTGCCCCATTCGAGCTGTGGACAAGAACTCTGCCTTTTTGCTGTGAAGATTTCTGTGCCTGCAGAAGTGTGTTTTTCTACCCAAAGTGAGATCAGATGGGTTGTAATAGCAGAGTAGGCAGAGAGGGGGGCATGTAGCAAGCCCAAAACTGTAAGTGGGGAGCTACAGTGATGCAAATAGCTCATTCCCAGAACTCACACTTTCGGTTCAGTGATATGATCTGATCAAATTTGTCAAATTCTTTGACAGTTAAAAAAAAAAAAAAAAGAGGAAAATGAGGACTCTATTTGGGTAAATGGATTTTTATTAAAGTCTTTGTAGCATATAGCATATTTTGTTTCACTCAGAACTTAACTTGAATCAATGTGCCAAAGACTGAGTTTCTAGTGAAACTCTGTTTCCTCTTCCTTTTGCCTGGGCCTGATTGCAGGATCAGGACCCTCGCTGCCCTGACTGATACGCACAGCATTATCAGTGTGGCAAAGGAGCCAAGCCTTCAAGGATCTTCATCTGCACAGACACACACAGAGCAGACTTGGGGAGGCCTGCCACTGTAGGAGGCCTGCCTCTGTAGGAATGAATGGCCTATACCCCAGGGCAGCACAGGGCTTGCTGGAGCAGGGGCAGCTGCAAGGACTGAACTTACCCCTCGGAAGTGCCCCTGTAAGGGCAAGTTAGGAAGTTAGTAGGACCCTAACAGGGCCTGGGCACCAGGTGCTCCAAGTTAACCTCTGGGTGAGCTAATTTTTTTTGCATTGATTTCAGCTGAAGCTCAGAGGAAGGAAGCTGAGGCTGACCAGCACCAACAGCCCCAGCAAGGAGATGTGCAGCAAAGGCTTCCTGGCTGCATCCCGGTTGCCCATCAGCCACTGCTGCAGCCGCAGTAGAAATGCTGCATGAAGAGCACTGAGTGTTTTGGACTTTGCCAGGTAAGACGGTGTGAGCATGTATTTGTGGCCAGGTGGTTTGTTTTGTGGTGCTCTGGTGGGTTGTTATGCTTGGCTTACTGGTAGTGATACTGCTTATTGCCTTTTGTACTGTTAGAACCCAGCTGTGGTGGTTTTGCTGTGATAGTGCCTGAGTGAAGTATTGCAGAGACTGCTTCTTGATGGCCTTGTGAAAACAGAGATGAGAGCAAGTGATTTTAATAAGAGGGAGAGGGGAAAGCTATGCGCTTGGTATAAAATCTGCTTTTAAAACCAGGATGCTGAGCTCTGAAGTGTGTTGTTGCTGCCAGGGTTTGACCCTGTTCTCAGTTCAGCCAGGCTAGCTGGTTCTGGGAAACTCCTCCTCCTTTCATTGCAAATACAACAAGCTCAATTAATCAGGCTCCATGCAGTGAATTGAAAACCAAAAAGTCCCCTCTGACATTTATCTCTGTCTTCATTCCTGGGGGAAAAAACACAGACGCACAAACCCCTCCTAATGAAAATCAGACAGTGTGAGCAAGTGGCTCTGAAGCAAAGTTTTTCTGCTCCTAAACTGTACTTCAAGTCATTACAAGCTTTGCTTGCCAACCTTACAGTAGCTGAAGCAGTATGTACAGCCTGTGATACGCAGACTGGAGTAAAACCTTCTTCATGACATTTTGTTGTATGGGAAAGCTTGAGTTTTTGGAAGACGCTCCGATAACACAATATGGAAAGCATGCTATCTTAGCATTTCCTACGCCGACTTGGAATGCCTTCTGTTTGGAGAAGATCCACTGGCAAGTGAGGGAAGGTCTGAACAGTCAATTTAGATTTTCTTTTAAATGTATTCTGTATGCATATATTGTGGTTATTTTGAGATTTTTGCCTTCTGGAATGATTACTGTCTGATACCAGATAGAAAAGTCATTATGCATAAAACATAGGTGTACAATGAGTTCAATAGCTATGGGGATCTGTGGATGAAACCAATTAAGTTTCATTAAGAGGTTCAAACCTTATTTTTCTTTAAAACCCTATTCCACACCTGTGGAGCTGTTATCACTAAATTAAAATCAGTTGTCGAGGCTGCTTTCTTTTTCTGAAGCATGCTTTTGCTGAGGACACCCTAAAAAGGGAGAAACATGTAGCTGCTGACCCTGGATCAAATGCATGATCTAGCTGTGTGTTACACCCTTCTGCAGTTACGTGTTTCCATGCTGCTGGACGCATGCCCAGCTCAGATAGGCTTTGGAGGGAAGTTGGGAATCCCAACCTCTTTGACCAGCATCGGTCCCCTCTGGGCTGTACCCTGAAAGTCTGGCAGCACAACTTACCCAGAAGGGCAGCACATGGCCTTCTGTCCCTCTTTGAGCATGCAGGGCTACTCCTGCCCTGTGGTACAAGTGTGTTGTGCAATGGGAGCATCTGTGCGTCTCTTTCAAAGAGCTTACAACTCACAGGGGAATGTGAGTGGGAGGTTATCAGAATATGTAAAAGTGTTTTGTGCATTATATCTATATTAAATGCCTTCAAGATGACTGTGAGTGGCAGGAGGATTGATGTGGTTGACTGGAACGGTTGGCTGGCCAGTCTGTGTTGGTGGAGGAGAGGAAAGGCTATGCAGGAGGAATGGCAGCACTTGTATTGTTCAGAGTGGCACAACAGAAAGGACACAGATGGCTGGAAGGGAGGTGCCAAAGTGACTGGATAACCCCACTTATCTACAGCATTAAAGGAAACAGCCTTGGGGCAGGAAAGTGGAAGCTCATCTTAAGGGTATCTCATTGCACCTTGTACTGCCTGTGTAGGGCAAAGACAAAATAATAATAATACTTCCTTCTTGTCCCTGTCTGAAGGAAAACAACAGGGAGGGTATAGTCACTAAACTTGGCAGACAGCCCTATGTACTCAGAGCCTCTGCTTGTTGCCATTGCTGCCCTGCTCCAAGCATGGCACAGCTTCAGGATGGAGCATGACCTGCTGCTGGGGAAGACAGGGAGCTCCTCTGGCTTCTCCCCTCCTTCCTGCTCTAAATGGAGCTTGGCTGATGTGTCTGGGTCCAGCAGGGCCAGCACATTTTATTCAAAACCTGGCCCAGTAAGCCCTGAAGCTGCTGAGCTGCAGTTCCAGCAGCCTGATCCAGTTCTTTGTGCATCTGGGCAACAAGTCAAAAATGTGGGATGCTCAACTCTGCCATGGCTTTGTGGGGCCCTTAGCCTGTGTGGGAAGGGGAGGCAGCGAGCTGCTGGTGCAGCCTCCTTTCCTGCTTTCTGGAACTTCTGCTGGCATTGGCCTTCAGTTGCTGTTGTGCAGTGACTGCTCCTCATCCCTAGTCGAAAGCCATTTGCTTACTGCTAATACCTGTGTGGAGTCGTGCCAAGCTGCCCCCTCAGTGCCGGGGAGTGCCTGTCACAGGTAGGGAGAGTGTCAGAGCCCATTGCTGAGCTCTCAGCTCACACCTGGCTGTTCATAAGCAACATTAACTAAAATTTGGGGCTACAGGCTAACACAAACAGCAGCTTTTTCCTCCTTTCCTCTCTGCTCCTGGAGCATGCAGCTGTGCAGTACCAAAGTTGTGCAGCTTTTTACATTTTTTTTTACACTGCTCAGTTGCACAGCTGAAGCCCTCTTAGCCCTGGGCTCTCAGTGATGCTGTGCAGTATTAAAGACAGTAACCTCTATGCTGTGTGTAAGCAGCTAGAGAAAAGTAATCCAAAAAGAGCACAAACAGAAGGCTGGAAAAAGAGCCTCTTGATTATTCAGTTTTTAAGAGGGGAAAATGCTGTGAGGGCAGCAGAAATTAGGAATCCTGTTTTCTTACTGGTGCTCTTTCCCATGGCTTGATTATCTTGTGCTTATCCTGTTTAAAGTTTTCCTGGTGGCTGGAGTATAACACTGGTTTCCCATGCAGGATTTGGGGTATCTAATAGCATGGGTAATTTTACATTGCAGTCTTATTCTTCAGAAGGGAGAGCAGTTCAAGTCTCTCTACATATTTTCTTGAGACTCCTAGGAATTTGGTACATCTGAGATTCCTCAGTGGCGTTAATTTTGACTGAAATCAGCCATCAGAGCATAGTAGTACCAGAAAGGACTGGAAAGTAAATAGTATAGTTGCATAAATCTTGCCTCTTTAACAAATCGTACCATGAAAAAGTCTAAATATTTTAACAACATGTTATTGAATACCAGGGTTATTTCTTTTCCCACAACCCCAGCTGAAGGTTCACATGGTGCTTTCAGCGCACCTGTTTTCTTATTAGGCTCTGATATTGCAAACAGTTAGGTTTTTTTTGCCTCAACAAGTGCCCTGGAAGCTGCAGAGCTCTTGCAGGACTGAAATGAGGTGCACAGGTACTGCTGGGCAGCCAGGGTATTAGGCTGGTTTGTGGTGGAGGGGAATCTGGCCAAAGCTTCCCAAAGTGCTGCTGCTGGTGGCTGAAAGTGTTTAAACACCATTCCCATGGGCAGAGGGATCTGCTGACCCATTTCACGCGAAGGGTGCGACACAGGATGCCCTGCTGTGAGGTGACACCGTGTCACTGTCCCTTATGATGGCAAAGGCAGGGTCCCATACTAGGGG
Source organism: Tichodroma muraria (assembly GCA_013390105.1). Taxonomy (NCBI): domain Eukaryota; kingdom Metazoa; phylum Chordata; class Aves; order Passeriformes; family Sittidae; genus Tichodroma; species Tichodroma muraria. The sequence continues at coordinate 129,771 of WAAG01077021.1, forward strand.
GTGCTGGACGTGATGCTGGTATTGGTGTCCCAGTTTTGGCACAAGCACATGGCAGTTGTGTTCATGCCAGGAAGGAAAAGGTTTATTCCAGACCTGTGGCCTTTGGTGTGAACTGATGTAGAAAATTAAGTGCCCGTGGGAGGCATTGAGTCCTAGCTTTGGGGGGAAAGGAACTCAAAGTTCAGCAAAACATTCCTAATCTCAGAAAAATACTTTGCTTCAAAACCCACAGGAGGATCCAAGTAGTCTGTCATGCTTTTAGTGCTGTCCCAGCTCGATCTGCGGAATCCCACGTGAAGCCCATTGCAGAGCCTCTGCCGATCGGCGCGGGCATGGCCAAGCGCTGCTGGCAGTCACTCCCCTGCTCAGCGCCCGCGCCAGCCAGAAACAAACAGGCAAAGTGCCGCGCCAAGGAGAAGGGAAACATCTTACTCCTTATTTAACCAATATCAACAGACATATTAACAATCGCATGTCAACATGCGCAATTATTTGTAACCCACCAGTAAACACGCTCGCTAGGCCAAATCTGGAGGTGCCCTGCAGAGGTGAGGAGGCGGGGGTGCGTTTGGGAGCGCGCTCTTTCCGTGGGAGCTGGGCGCAGGCCGCCGCGGGCACCAAGCTGTGGAGGGGAGTGCTGGCACTCCAGGAGCATTGCGGGTCCATCGGTGGCACGTTACACGAGGGCAAAGCCATCCCCTCTGCTGGAAGGGACCTGCAGCAGCCACACCTGCTCTGGGCCCCACAGGTGTTGACCCCTGTGCAAGCTCAACAGAGGCCTAGAGCTTCATCTTTGGTGGCTGCCTGTGACTGGAAATGCTGCATATTTGTGTTGTGTGTGCTATGGGCTAGAATAAAATGTGGTATCTAAAAAGTAGAAAACCAAGTTCTGGCCTACAGCAGAGTGATGGGAGCCTTGGTGCTTGGACTCTGCAGGCTCTGGCAGCGACAGGGCAGCTTGCAGCAGGGATGGTGTGAGTCAGTGGTTCATAGCCTGCCATGCATGGGTGGGGACAGGGGAAGCAGCACTCCTGGAGAGGTCCAGGGAGGACCTGCAAGAAGGCTGCTGATGATGTGTCAGCCAGAGCATAGCTGGGACTTCAGGTTCTCTCTCATCTGTGCAGGAGGTGGGAGTGGCAGTGTGGTGCTGTTGTAATGGTATTGGTTTAAGAATAAACTAAGCCTCAGTCCTCCTTATCCATGTGAATGCAGAAAGCATCCAGGCTCAGGCTTTTCATTTCTTCCCTGGAACAAAAGAAGTTTCATGAGTCCTACTGTCTGTCATGAGAGTATGTCCATAAAAAGAGGTAAAAGAGGACTTCTGCTTTAATTTGAGGAATATAAGCTTTCTCTAGTGGCAAAAGCCCCCGCTGTCCCCCAGATGAACGTGCTATCAAATACGAATGTGTGCAGACAAGGCTGCACAGACCATTTGAGTGGTGGTTTGGTGGGGGAGATGCTACCTCTCCCCTTCTGGGGCTAAGGGGCAATGTGGCTGCCCTGTGTGGGGAGCACCAAAGCTCAGGTGTGGGCTGCTTTCCTGAGCCCCTGTCTGGATGTCAGCTCAAAGGCCATCCGTTCCCTGCAATATTTACAAATATATCTGCCTCTGAAATCTGCCCAAGTTTATCAATGAGACAGGAATAACATTACAGGGCTGTGCGCACACATGTTATACATTCCCCCAGCAATAATTCCTTCCTCCAGTTATGCTATGTATTTAGTGCATTCCTCCAGTATGATAATCATCAACATGCCTAAAAAAAAAAAAATGGTTAACAAGATCAAAACTAAACATAGAAGCTGGCCAGATAGTGGGAAGAGAGTGCTGCAGGCCCCGAGGCTGGGACTTCATCGTCCTGGCAGCCTCTGCCCTCTCAGAGGACAGCGGAGCCGCTGCCTGTTGTGAGAGCAGCAGTGCTGTGGTGAGGAGGGTGACAGCAGCCAGCCCTACTCGCTGCCTGCCGGGCAAATGGAGGGGGCTGGCAGGGGCAGAGGGGAAAGGAAGGCTAAAACATAACAGAAGTAATGGAAAGCAGCTTGAAAATATTTTCTCTATTTATGTATCGACCCAGAGAGGCGAGGCGAAGCTGTGTGGTGCATTCAGCTGTTGTTAGCTGCCTCCCCTGTGCCGAGGGTGAGGGAACTGCCATGAGACCACAGCTGGACCCGTGGGCCAGCTCTGAGTCCCTTGAGAGAGGGGTGTGCTGTTCTTTCCCAAAGCAGATGCTTTGTTCTTGGGCTCAAAACCTGCTTTCCCACAGTTTGCACATAAAGCAGTAAGTAGTTCAAGGCTGTTAGCTGTCACAGGGGTAGTTTTTAAAATTGATTTGAAGGCTCCATATCTGCTGATGTTCAGATAATAATGAAATGTTCTCAGATTTTCTGTGGCCAGTCTCTTCTCTTTGGCTCATCCTCAGCGGAAAGCTGCTTCTCAAGCTGGCCCCAGAACAAAGCAATTGCTGGTCCTTTCCTTTCGTTCCACTGGCTTGGGCGTGAGCACCCTGTGGCCACTAACTGCTCTCAAGCCAGCAAGATTGCAGGTGACTGTCTCTATTCTCTCTCTTCCCCTTGCTATCGTCAGATGATGCCGCGTTTGGCCCAGATATTTCTTCTGGTCATTCCTGTGGTACTGCTGTACCTGCAATACTGCTAGGAGTGCTTTGGGCAGCATCTTCCAAGGCTTTCCTTATCCAGGACTGATGGTCCGTGTCTTTTGAGGGAGAGAAAGATGAAGAGGAGTGACCTGTGTCTGTTTTCTCTCTGTGGGGCATCCAGGATTGTGAGCCTGGCAGAAGCCATTAACCCTGCAGGTCTGGGTAGGAATTAGCAGTTGGAGATGTATTTCTCCCCCCTGCATCCTGCTCCCTTGCTCTGTGGGAGCTGTTGGCTTTCCTGATGAAGCACATGCTCAGGCATCTCAATGACAGCATGCTCTGTTCAGCCTCAACTTGTTACCTGCTTGTTAGAAAGCACAAGAAATGGTGGAATGCATCAAAGATGGCTTTTACCACAAAGGCTTGCATGGATTCCCAGGTTGCCCAGCTTCCTTCCAGCTGCCCCAAGTTTCCCATGGCCTCCCTGCACAGGGACACCTCACTCTGCAGCTGTGACTGACTGAACTGTGCACGAGGTACACAGGGATCCAAGCAGCAGCCACAGGTGTCCAGGGGACCTGGTGGCAAGTGGTACCTGGAGGATCAGAGTGGCTGGGAATCCCCACCTGTGCCACCTCCCAGCTTGCCACCAAGCTGTGTCAACTCCGGTACTTGCAGCCTCTGCTCTGCTGACAGGTGCTGCACTCCACCCTACTGCTGGAGGGAGGGCTGCTGGGTTTGGGAAAAATCCCAGCTCTTCTGGGATATACCAGTGCTGAATACTTCCTTAGACTTTTGTTTTCTCCCTAAAGGCAACAGACACATGGCTGGGAAAGGTAGGCAACTTTTTGCTTCTAACCCTTCCCAGTACAATTGCTTATTTTCCATTCCCCAGGACAATTTAATCCTTACATTTCAGCCAGGCAGCAAAGCAAACTTTCCTGATGTCTGAGGGGCAGAAGCACATGAAGTGAGGCCGCATGAAGGTCTGGGGAGGAGGAGGAGGCAGTGGTGGCTTGAGTTTAGTGCCTGAAGTGCAAATAGTTGGTTGGGAGCACGTGTGGAAGCACTGCTGTGTGCAGCACTCTGTCTGCATTCGTCTTTCAGGCAACAAGCGGCAGCACGTTATCGGGTGTGTGAATACATATTTACTACGGTAGGCCCAGAAGGGCTTTTCAACAACTTTCCCTGCATGTGTTGCTAACAAGTCACTCTACAGATTTACCAAGTGAGCAGAATCGCAAATGTTTCTCTTTACAATGAGAAGTAATCAGAGGAGGTCTAAATGGCAAACAGCGATCCAATATATACATTTGTCACAGATATAATGTGAAGTCAGCTCAGCCTCTTTGATGTCACATAAACATGTCATTTTGAAGCGACTCAGTTTCACTGGCATTTCATCAGCCAGTGCACAACAAACAGTGCCAATTACGCTCCTTCGCTGTTTATCATTTGCCTCCTTTAAAATGCCCATCCGTTACCAGCAGAGTGGTTTGCAGTGTTTAGTCTCTGGTGGGAATGGTATTCCACAGCCCTCAGCCCCGAGGCAGATTCTCTCTTCTGCTGCTTAACCCACTGGTTTAATTACTGTGTGGGTTCAAAAAAAACACCAAAACCAACCCTAAAATGTCTTGTATGCCAAACCTTTGTAACATTTAGCCTCTGAAAAAAGAGATGCTGTCGAGAGATGCGTTAGGAGTAGGATTTCTGTTTGAGGAGAAAGGGAAGGGCACGTCTCCTTGAGCATCCCTTCTATTTGTCTGGTTTCCTTTTCCCAAGGGGGAAGTCAGGCACGGCTTTCATGGCTGGGCCCAGGGGTTTGCCGTCATGGTACAGGCACAGTAACCAAAGCATGTCCCGCTGCAGCCAGGAGAGTGCGTGGAGAACCAGTCTGAATTCCCAACGAAGTAACTGAATCCCAGCACTTGTGCTCTGACACGCATTGCCAGTTAATGGAAGGAGGATGCGGTGCGATCCCTTGTGTGGTGGCGAATGCATCGCTTGTAGCGTACGTCAGCCCCCGCACGTACATGTGTGCATGACGTAGGCATCAGATCCTGCACGGATGTTCTTTCAAACAGTTTGGGAGATGGGATATTACAAATGTGCCGCTTGAAACACTAATGCTACCAGCTGCTGAACTCACCAAAAAGAATACAATTCTTCTGTTTGCTTCCCTGCTAGTAGTTAAAAAGTAATGAATCCTTTTATGCTTTCTTTACATAATAGACTCCAGCCAGAAAACTGGATGTTTCCTCGTCAATAAAATAAAAAAGAAATTCCCAATATTAAAGGGAACAAAGATGAAATTGAGCAAGTCTGATGTTATTGTGGTTAACAGTCAATAAGGAAAACCAGAGTTTTGTTCTGCTGACTTAAAGCAGCATTAAGCTGTAAATATCTTACTCTGTTCTATTTTAGTGTTGGGGTTTCTTTCCTTTAAATTTAATTCATGACAAAATTCCCTCCCAAAATTTTGGTGCTAGTTTTCTTCCCCTTCTTCTTTCTTTAAGACATCAAGCAATTTACATATAAGGGCCTTGTCTTCCTAAAATCTACGAAGTTTAGTGGAAGCAGTAATTTTTCATGTGCTAAAGTAATTCTGGGACTGCTGCATAGTTGAAATGGGATTTCACCACTCATGGAAACCCAGTCAAAGGATAGGAGCACAATATCTGAGGTTTGAACTGCTGTGGGCAGAGCAGGGAGTGAGGTGGCTGCAACTTTCCTGGGCAGCTTGAGGTTCAGCCACTGGTGATGGGACAAATAGCTCTGAGAATTGATTGAGATACCCGAGTCAACATTAAATGTGGACACCCTCTGCTGACTCATTATCAGAATGTTTTTGCTGAGATTTCTATACATGTCTGAAGACATTCTATGACAAATGCTTGTCTTGGGTGGGAAAGCCCAGCAACCCTTTCCTGACATACAGGAACCCTGCTCCCAAACACTTTACTTTTAGTGGGGGATAGGTCCAGGCACACAAGCTCGAGCCAAGGGCTGCAAATCCAGCATGGAAGGGGTAACATGTTGGAAGAATAGCATACCTGAATAATTCTGAGCGGTTTATAGATGAGCAAAGTTGGACCCTCACATGAACTTGAGTTAGCAGGCAGATCACATTGGTCATAAATATAGCTGTGCTGTAAAGTATGTGCACACAAATCCTCTCTATATATTTTAAGTGCACTGACAAAGACTTTGGTTGCAGTATTTAGAGGAGAAAACTGTTTTCTTTCCCCTGAGCCCAAACTGTTCCCAATGAATAATTTGTCCAGTTCTAATGTATAATTAACATCCGAAGGTGGAGGCTGCTGTCGCCTATAAACATTACCATATTTCCATATTCCTACTCTGCAAGTTATCAGTTTTAAAAAGGAAACCGCACATGGATGCACACAGGAGCGAAGCTGGCCGTGTGACCTGGCAGCAGCGAGTGTGGTCACCACTGGTGGCAGTGTGGTCACCAGAGCCCCTCGCCCCATGTCCCTTCGCATTCCTCGGCCTGCCCTTTACCCCCAACACCCCCCTTCACAGCCTTTGCATGCCTTCCTTGAAGGCTTATATTTAAAGTCTTATACCAAGTCGTAGGTGGCCACAGTGGGACTGACACGAAAGCAGCTGCTGGTCCCTTCCTGCCTGTGAATGGGGGCTGATTGCTGCCTGCTGAAAACTTCTCAAGGATCCGTCCACAGGAACTACGGATGGGTTTTGGATCATCTGCAGAAACTTGATTTATTTGGAGTTTGTTTGTCAGTTTAGCTCCCTTTAATCTACTTCACTGAACAGATCCTAGGAACTTTTTTCCTGGCTTTTTGGGCTTTTACCATCTGCTAGCACTAATCGCTCGATGCCAAACGGCGCCTATCATTCAGGAACAAGCACATTGCAGAGGCCTCAGCCTTCTCTGGAGTGGAACCAGAGCTGGGTGTGTGGTGCTGCTGGCAGGGCAGGCACACAGCAGCTGCCCGCTGACATGGCTGTGCTGGTGCCTGTACAGCTGGTAGCCGGAGAGGAGATCGGAATCGGTGCTCCTGAGAGCAGAGCCCTGTGCTCCACACGTCAGCCTGGTGCAACACTCTTCTGGGAGTAAATTAATAGCACAGCACTGGTGGTCGAGTCACCCCAGCACAACCAGCAGATGGGTTGTTATGAAGGAATTCACCTGTATCACCCCAGGGCCCCTGTGCTCTATCAGAGAAGAGCCTTTTTGTTGCCTTTCATCTTCCAAGTTGGTTGAAGGAGGCAACTGCCAGCATCCTCCCCAACAAAGCCGCAGCCCCAAGCCTTCACACATCTCTGCACGTGTGTGGGATGGAGGGGCCCACTGGTGGCTCCAGCCTGCGTGTGCCCAGGCTGCGTCTCGCCTCCGTGCTGGAGCTTTGCGGAGGCTCTCGCTCGGCACAGCCGTCGGCCGGGCTGTGGGGTCTCTGTGCTGTGTTGCAGTAACTCTCTTTGCGGTGTGCAGCGCATGGGAGCATATGGCTCTGTCTGGTTTGTTTGTTTGTTTTAGGGTTTTTTTTGTTTCTTTCTATTTTGGTTTACTGTCACAAATAATTTAATTATCCCATGACTTGCCATTTCAGTTATGCATTGTCTCTGTTCCTGTTTGACTTGGGGGCAGCTGTTGAGCTCTCCAGATTTAGGGCTCAAATCTGCTCATCATTATGTGTGAACACAACACAGCCCATCTTGTAAAACTGGCAACTGTGCACAAGGTAGGCATGTGTGAGAGCTGATGTGCTGGGATGCAGCTCGCATCCTGCACCAGGAGCTGGGACCAGCCCTCGGCCCCCAGGACTGCCTGGGGGACCCAGAGAAGCGTGAGCACACAGAGGGTCTTTGTTAGCAGCTGGCAAATGGCAACCCACCTGAAGCACTCATGGATTGTGGGGTAGGCTAAAAATCAGCTCAGAAATATTTGTTGTTGCTGTCAACAAAACTAGCCATGAATCTTTCTTAATATGCCTTTTCTTTTTTGGTCCAGAGTCTCAAGTTTAGAGTCCCTCCTTCTCTCAAATTTTTTTTTAGCTGTGATACCAAGTAGTTTAAAACCTTTATGCCACCTGTGTAACTGGAGAGGTCAATGAATGAGAGATGGAGATCCAGGAATCCCCTGAATTCAGCAGGCTGGGGCTTGAAGGAAAACACCTTTCAATAAAATGCCAAGAGCTGGCTGTAATTAACATTGTATTGATGACTGGCAAATTAGGTGTGGCAGCCCTTGCTCAGAGAATGGAATCAGCTTGTGTATTGGTCCATCACTTTTTATCAAACTACTTGTGTTCATATTTATATCTGTGAATCCCAAAAAGTAGCTGTAAACTCTGCTGGAGATGGATGGATGATTTGTGCCTACAAGCATGTGCCCGGAGGAGAACATTTGTTTGGCTTTTACCTATGCTTTTCTCCCGCGCAGTGGATTTAGGAGGCATGTCCTGTGGGAAGATAGGGAAGCAAACAATTCAGCAATATCTTACTGGAGCTCTGCAGACATTTATAAGACATACAGCTGTTTCTCTTTTTAATTTGGAGGAATACAGGCCTCACAAACAGGGTGGTTGGTTGTTCCTACAAATAAAAGCCCACAGCTTAAAGGCAAAATATTTTGAAGACAATGTACAATAAGAGCCTTTTTTTTAGCCATGTAAAAGCTGTTTTATGAAATTAAGCTGGAAATATCATAAGTGGGAAATGACCACAGAATAAATAGAACCTTTTAGAAAGACAGCAAACATATGTTATTTATTTTCCTAGTAAATGGAAGTGGCAGATCCAATCAGCAAGAAACATCAGATAGTTATGACCATTTTAATCACATAAAAAAAGTTCATAAGTTTTTTTTGTGGTACGTTTAACATTTTCAGTTTAGTGAAAGGAGGGGGAAGCGAATAACTCATGTTTACCAGCAAACAAGAGATAAGATGAGATTGATTCTTCTTATATTGCCAGAAAGGGGACAAGAGGTAGAACAGTGAAGTGTCTGTGCCATTACCTTTTGCACTCCACGTACTCATCTGGAAAGCATTATGACCCATTGCATCAGAAATATTTTAAAACTATCAAACAGTTCCAAAGCATGCACTGTACCCCATGAAGAGAGACAGCCTTTATGCCTGCCATTTCAAGCAGGCTTGTCATCATGCCAAGGAAACCTATTTTACATAGGTCCACCTCTGCTTATATTTGCTCAAAGGCTTTAAAGTCATGTTCAAAAATGTTAATGCTAGATGTTAATTTTAGAGATGGGACAAAGCAAGGGTTACAAAATAGCCAGCTGAGATTAAATCCCTACATAATGACAAGATGCTGATATGCCATCAGTAGCTGTGAGAGGAAAGTAGAAGGAGGGACAAGGAAATGTGGCGTGTCTTGCCTCTGGGGTGTGTGTATATCAATGCTGACCAAAGCCAACATAGTGTTTGTCCATCTTTCCCTGTATTTTGGAAGCCATGCATTTCAAGTTGAAACCTGTCTCATGGATTTGTGCATTATAAAGAAAATAGTCATAAAGAGATACATTGAGAGCTTGATCTTCCAAATGTCCTTGTAGCTAAAGTGGGTCACTGTGTCAACTCCAGCTGACACTGTCCTCTTTCAGTGTGAGTTATAGAAGTTACAGAATATTCTGATTGGAAGGGACCCACGTGGATCATTGAGTCCAACTCTTAAATGAATGGCCTATACAAGGATTGAGCTGAATGTGTGGTCTGGAAGAACTGTACAACTTCAACTGCTCAGTGAGAAAGGTTAATTTTCTTCTTGGCAAATGTTGTATTACAGCAAGAGGGAAAGGCTTGTATTTGAGGAATACAGAAGGAAAATATACAAGCAATATACATACAAGGGAGTATTAACTCTATGTGGAATGGACTGATTTATTAAAGGAGACTGTGTGCTTTTGCAGGTACCATATGTGGTGTTTTCTTTAGAGACAGCAGTAGATACAAAGTAAGCTCATATCCTTGGGATATCAGCTCTATTGGCTTCTACACTTCAGTGAATCCAAAGAGGATGGAAAGCAAGAGCTCAGGGAAGTTCATCTGGGAGAAGAAAAAGCAGTAGGACAGCAGAGAAGAAATAATCCCCCAGAAAGATTTAGATAGAAACATGCTCAAAGTCAAGGAGCAGTGACATTCCTTGGGCACCTGAAGTATTAGTGCAGGCAGGCAGCACAACCATTGCCTCCCTGCTCTCCTCCTCCTCAGTTGCTTTCCACTGAAGAACAAAAACTTGTTAGATCTAGTCTAAGAATTCAGGGATTAACCTACAGTACGGGGCTTCACGATACCTGGAGTATATTGGCATATACTTGGGGCACGCCAAGATCCCACTTTTAGTGGGATTGTCCTTGGTGGGAAAGCATAGATAGTTAAACACAGGCATGGTCTCCTCTGGCCCCTTGGCAGGTTCAGTTCTGTGTATGTCAGAGATTTGAGGGTTTCTGGGCACCCTAGAGGTTACTCTGGCTCATTGGCAAGAAAAGCCTGATGCAATTCTCGGAGAAACCCTTATATCACCTAAGAAATGTGACAGGTGTGTTGCTGTATTTGTATGGAGCAGATGCAGGTAACAGCTAAGTGACCTCCAGGGCTGGATAGCTTGGTTTTGCAGCAGCGGGAGAAGAAGCCTAGGGAAGCACTAACAGCTGGGAGAAACCAGCTCTGCACAGGGTTTGGGAGTAAGAGCACAGCGTGGCACTGTGGGGCTCTCTGCCAGACACAAGTCTCTTCAGTGTCCTTCAAAGCGCAAGGTCTGATGGGGGCACTAGCAGATGGCTCCTTTCCCAAAGGCTGGATTTGGGGTTAGCCTTTCTTGGAGGCTCATGGCTGCCACTGCTTTGTCAGGGACCTAGAATCAGCATCCCAGGATGGGATTGGAGAGAGGGTAAAGCAAAATTTTGGTATGTTAGAAAAAATATGTTTCCACTTTGTTGAAACACTGAAATGCCAAAAGCACAGGCACATTGTGGCTGCTCCAGCAAGAGCAGCCACAGCATCAGTGCTCAGTGCAGGGCCACTGACTCTCGCAGGTCTCTGTCATGCACGTGCTCTGCCTCTGTATGTTCACATACATAGCTGGCTTAAAATAAACAATGCCACACAGCTGCTGAGTCAGAGGCTTGGCCCTGCCCAGAAGCCCACAGCTTGGCATCACCTCTGTTCCCTCGGCGGATTTCCAGCATAATTTAGCCTTGAGCTTGATTAAGACCTTGGTTTGCAGCAGCCAAATAAAGGCTTATAATAATCAGGAAGATAAAAACAAATCATAGTGCTGTGTAGGAGAAAAGCAAAGCCTAAGTGTCGTGTGGCAGGAGGAGCAGCCAACTGTTGTGTAGCGGTGCAGCCTCACATGTGGCACTGCGGTGGATCCTGGGCACGATGCTGCTGCTGCTGCTGCTTCAGTGCAACCAGCGTACAACAACAAAGTTGTGCAACAGATGATGCCCTTTTCCCCTGACCCCTGATGTTTTCCAGAAAAAAAGGAGCATCCGTGACACAACAAACATTAAATTAGTTCAAGTTACACAGCTGTGGAAACACAGCACCACACCAGTGAGCACCAAAGCAGTGAGTGGGTTCCATTGCTTGCCAGCCATGTTGTGCCACCCTAGATGGGGACTGAAGTCCTTCTGGTGTGTGGAAACGGCCCTCAGAGGGTGTTTTTTGTGCTGACTTCTGGGCAGGAAAACAGCAAGCTCAGCCCCTTAGAGAGATGAAAAACTGGTTGCTGCTGACCCATGCACAGCCAATATTTCTGCATCAAAGCATAAGTGACACTGCTGGACTCGGACATGGTGGTGGAAAGGTGCAAGTGTGCACTCGTGAACAGAGGAAGAGCCCCTCACTGCAGTTTGGTGACCAGTGCTGGACTTGACTGTGCAGAGTAATGTCTGTCCTGCATTCAGAATTCTCTCTCTCTCTTTGCCCCAAACACACACAACTGGGTAATTAAAGTCACCAAAATCTTCTAATGCAGGAAGGTAGTCTGCATTTTGTCAGGAGAAAAAAAAAAAAAGCCAGCACTGGCTGCTATGCAATGCTACGGACAATAGCTGGAAGAAGCCTAGCTCTTTTCTCTCTTGGAAACAGATCTCCCTTGCTAAAATAGACTTTGGCTGTTGCACTCTTTCTACAGGGTTAAAGAGACAATTTTTAGAAAAAAAAAATATTATAATCCAGAACATGATGCTAATTTATCTTTGCACCTTAGGGATTGTTTATCCCTGCACACTGCTGCTCTGTGCCAGGAGCGTCTTTGGGCTGTTGTGGCCCTGGGGTTGGTGGCAGGACAGGAGCTGTGCCACAGGCTGTCCTTGTGGGAGCAGAGTGGGATGCTTCACTGCCAAGCTGAGCTGGAACTGGGTATGGCATCCACAGCAGCCATGGTGCCTTGTAAAAGGAAGACCTAACCCTTGTAAATGCCCTGGGTGGCAGAGTCCGGCACAGGACTGGTTACCAGCTGTGGGCAGCAGGAGGGTTAATGGCAACTCTCCACCATGTGGGAGTGATTAAAGAAAGAATTGTGCTGGATAGATCCCAGATGAGTTAACTTAATAAAGTTGTGGTCTAATTAAACCACATCCCTTGCATCTTATCTGTCTTCCTGCATGTCCAGAGCAGTGCCCAGACTGTGTTGCAACCAAGCATTCACCTTGAACTGCAGCCCAATAACCAATACCTGCACCCAGTCTCTGGGCAGCACTAATGGAATTGCAGGGGGATATAATCTGATTTCAGGTTCTCCCTACCTGGAGTCGTTGCACAGTGGTCAAGTGCTCGAGGGTTATCCCTTCCCATAAAAAGAGAGGCAGATGCATGGAGTCCATTCAAACATGGCTATTTCTATTAAGTTTATCCAATTAACCTTGAGCAGTACAGAGGTCTGAGACCTGGGAACAAAACTCATCATGTAAAAGGCACATGAAGTCTTCAGTAATGAAGTAAAATGCCTGTGAGTTTAAAGGGTCTCTCCTGCTCACCCCGCACTTCAGGAGGTTTATTACTGCCCAGTCTCTCAGTGGCCAGGCTGGAGATGTCACCTGGAGGTCACAAATCTGTGTCTGGTGCCAGTTAAATGGAGGAGGTGGCGTTAGGGAGGACTCGGCAGGGTGTTTTTGCAAGTGAAGCCTCACATCTGCACCTGTGGGCGACTGCTCGGTAAATGCAGAAGCTGCCAGTGTGGTTTGCTGTGAGTAAATGTGAATTTTATTGAAGTTCCGTAAAAGCCAGAACCAGAGGGTGTCTGGGTTGCTGAAGCGGCCCTGTGGGCTTTCCTCAGCCTTGCCAGAGCAGTAGAATGGGTCCAGGGCAGGACCTGATAGGGACCTGGGGTGGCTGTGTCAGAAGCAGCGTTCTTGGCATGTCCATTGATGCCTCTGTCTGCTGGCACTAGGAAGGGCTACCCACAAGCTGCTCCTCAGCATGGAACTGACAGTGGACAGCTTAGGGGACTGCCACTCTACTGTTGTCAAAAATAAAGGAAAGAAAAGAAAAAAACTTTTGTCTTATTTTATTTAGAGAAACAAACTAATAGTGACCTGTAAAATGTCACTGCTAACACATGTAGCATGTCATCTTGTGGGAATTTATGACTGACTTGTAAGAAGATAAATAAAAGTTTCTCTTGAGTGGGAGTGTAGGGGGTGTCTGTAGCCAGGACCAGACAGGCTGGTTACTTCTCACTTGGCACAATGATCATGGCTGCATTTCTGACTCCTAGCTCACACACAGCCGGAAAGCTGATCCCCAAAATTGTGTGCCATTGAATGACTTGGAAGGAAAAAACCACACGAGTGAGTCCTAATAGGAAGGTTTATATTCTGCATATCTGGTCTATGTCTTGCTGCAGATTTAAACAGCGCTTAACTGAGAAATCTTTGTGGGCAGGAACATAATGGATGAAGGAGAGATGCCTGCATCGTTTTGCTCAGTTGGTCGTTACATGGAATTATAACTATTATCAATAAGCCTCGATGTCATTATTTTGTTATGCTTGCCAAATGCAGGCCTGCACCCAAATAAACATTCTCCATTAGAAATATTGCAGCCCATTAGCCAGCACAAGTGCCAGCAGCCCAGCAGCCTGCTGCTCACCTGATTGGGGGGATACACCGTGCTGCTCCCACAGCAGGGCCAGGGCCCCCCCACATCCCCTTCCCCACATCCCCTTCCCCACACCCTGAGGGCTCTGGCAGGCTTCAGCAGGATGTGGGCACCAGCAGCCGCCTTGTTGTAACATTTTGCTGAGTCTCAAAGTCCTTCTTCAAAGGAAAAGAAATTTTAGCAATTGTGTAGCCGTATCAGCATCTGCAGCCTGTGCAGTAAATCTTGTTGTGAGTTTCAGGATATTTATTTTTAAAGAGACAATTAATAATAATTGTTTCCTTCCTAATGAAGATAAGTGTCACAGGAGACTTGAGCTATCATGTATTTCATGTATATGGTCTCAAATTTTTCTGTATCTCTCTGCAATTTTTTTTCACTCAATTAATTTTATTTTATGATAAAGTAATGGCCCACAGTGCTGATGGGCATTAGCTGTGGAGCTATCACATTATAATACAATCAAGTTAACTCCTAGCACTATGAGTTAACACTCCCATCTGCCACACATGCCCAAAAAATTATTATCTTTCTGGAAAAGTACATCTCTAAGTCTGCTGGCAACCTGCAACTGGTTACTATCACAGGCTGAAGGACTGTGCACCCCATGGGGGGCTGGACCTGTGTTGCCTCTGAGAAGCAGCAGAGCTGGTCAAATGTGCTTAATGTGTTTGTTATTATTTATAGGAATGTTTTTAATTGTGCTGTTCTGTTTGTTAAGCTTCTGTGGATTTTAAGCAGCGATAGGAAAAGTTGAGTTTCAAAATATTGCAGACTTTGAAAAAGAAAGTTGATATTTTCTGAAGTTGCACTGAAAAATTGTTACAAACATTTCTAGAAGGGTAATCTGCTGCATTTGACAGAGGACAACATAAGATAATTATTTTGCCCTAAATGCTGCGTAATACATTCACAGTCAGTAGAAAACACATTTTTGTTCAGGAGGTCAGAGGTGCCTGCCTGCAGCAAGGATGCATTTCCCAGTCTCTCTCCTGGTGTGTTCTTTACACCAGTGCCTTGGGGCACTGCATCTCAGCGAGGTGCAGTTGGACGTGTCTGCAGAGGCCTCCCAGCATCCACTGGAAATTGGGGAGGTGTGCTCCTGCAATGTTGACGCTGTCCTCTTGCTGTGCTCCGTGGACTAAGCATGAGTCAAACCACAGCTGAGAAACCTGTCCCATCTTGCCCATCATTCTTTTAGGAAAGGCTATTATATTCTTCTTTGACGGCTTCAGTTTGAAGTAAATGAGCTTTTGCTCAGAAAAAGGCCGAGTTCAAAGGCGCGTGTAAGGTTCAGAGCAAAGCTTAATGGTCGTGTTTGAAATTTGCCCCAAGCAGGGGTTTGTTGTGGAAACGCTGCCGCAGCCTTTGCTGTAGCAGCAACCTGCTCTGCCACGAGTGCCCTTTTCTTGCCAGGGCTGCCAGGGACAGGCCCCCCAAACGGAGGCACCCCACAATTGATAGGGGCCAGGTGGGCTTTGCCCTGCAGCTCCTTGCCCCCAGCTGTGCTGGTGCCGTGCGGGGCACTCACAGCGGGCAGCATGGGGGGACTGTTTGGAGGCAGTGGTGCTTCAGGCGGATCGATGGCTGGGGAGACACGCTTTGGTTTGACGCTGCGAATACTGAGCGCGTCGAGTACTCCGGAGTGATTACACCCGCTTGGACAGCACGAGTTCTTGCTAACTGCTAAGATTTGGAGGCATTTGTTTTCTCGCCCCAGATGTACCTGAAGACGTTCCTTGCGGTCAGTACAACTGTAAACTTTTATTTTAAACTTGACTCTACTGCCCCAGCTCAGTGAGATGATACTTGAGGGAATAACTCTTTAGTGACAGCGATAAAAATGCTTTAGCCAATAATAACATACTCACAGAATCTATGCCACTGATTTTCCCTCCCAAAGGAAATCCCTGCAGCCTGGAGCAGTTTGCTGTGTAGAGAATGCACAATCTGCTGATTAAAAAGGAATAATTAAAAATCGTCCCAAATTTTAAATATTAAATC
>WAAG01077042.1:0-10962 GCA_013390105.1 Tichodroma muraria
CCCCTTCCCTCCCCCCACTGCTTTCATTGTGATCACACCTTTATCCCCTGATCTTCAGTCTCAGACATATGAAATGCCAGGTGGGATTGTGGCCATCAGTGGAGTTGCTCCATATTTAATAAGCTGTAAGTGTCCATTTGTACTGTTGCAGTAAATGATGGCACCTCACAGCAAAAGCCTTCTTAATCTAGGCTGAAATTTCATCTCTGCTCTGTGAAGCTGCTCTGAGCCTTAAAACCAAAACATGTGACTGCTAAGAAGAAGACATGAACATAAACAAAGAGCAACCCACAACTAAAGCAGTCACTGTGTCATTAGATTAGTTGGCAATGTGGATTTCCCTGGGCACCAACCCACTCCTGGCTTTGGATTAACAGTTCAACTGGTTTCATTACCTTGTTGGGATTTTTCTTTTAGGAATGAACTGTGGAACTGTGGAAAAGCATCCAGCTGACAGCTACCCAGTCCAACATCTGGACATTCAACATGGCAGGCTGAACAGGCCCATTTTTCCCCAAACAGACCCTGAGCCAAGCCTGTGAGTCCCCTCCACATCCGACAATAGTTTGCAGGGACTTGAGTTTTGCTATAAAAAAAATGGCAACAGCGATTGGACCATCACTTACCTTTGTGCATTTCACCAAAGAGTTTTTTGGGGAGGACTTAAGGAGCTTTCAAACTATCCTAAGACTGGCATAACCTCCTAAGACTGGCACAAGGTTACGCCACTCACATCCTTTGTGCGCCCCTTCGGATCAGACCCAAGCCTTTAAATGAAGGGAATGGTAAATGTGGGAATTGACCTGTCACCTCAGCCATAGAGGCTTTAGCCACATTCTCCCTTTCTGCAGACAGATCTTGGTTTTTAAATATCCAGCTCTATCATCAGGACACACGTAAGTGCTTTCAGGCACAAAAGCAGATAGCTGAGCCTCTGAAAAACAGGATACGGGCGCTCCACTGAGACCACGACAGCAGAAACAAGACTTTGCCCAAACCAGCACATTTTGTAAATGCAAATTTTGTATAAAACTGCATGTACTGGAAAACTTCCATCAGGTACTGATTTTGCAAAACAAACTACGTACATGGGGAAATTATCTAGACATACATGTGGCAAAATTAATTCAAATGTGTTCTAACAAAATTTCTCAGTATTTTTTTTCCATATTAAGCTGAAGACTGAAACAGGTACCACATAATCTAAAATAAATTTCACTTTAGGAATTTAAACCACAAATATGAATTTTTCTCAAAACAGCTTTTGTTCACATACTCAAATGGAGAAAGGTTAAAACAAAAAAATTGCTTGTTTCCCAATCTTTGCTCATTTAGGGCAAAATTATCATGGGAAACATTTAGATGGGTAGGCTGTTTTACTGTTACTATTCAGTGGAAAATACGGTTCATTCACAATAATCTCTTGAAAACACAGGCATGCAATAACACCTCCAATCTGCAGCATTTTTTGATTGAATGAAACATTGTTGGAGGATTAGTTTGTCTGCAGTGGAGTGCTGCTTCGTGTTACTAGTCTTTGGAGTGCTGACTCTGGAGTATTAAAGTCCCCACAGGCTTTTAGGACAAAATTGTCAATCTTCTGGGAAATGAACATAAATTATACATCTTATTTTCTGCAAGCAGCAAGGATAGCTCAGTACAAAAAAAAACCCCAAACAATTATTAATCACCCTTTTTCAGTGTCACACAGTGACACTATGGATAGTTCCATGTAAGTACTGAAAAAGGACAGATCCCAGATCTCTAAGTTGACTGAAATTCAGAATAAGTCCAGCTTTCTGAGCTAGGTACAGTAGTAAAATATGGTGAAATTCCTGCAGCTACTCTGGGAAATTTTGAGAAGCAAAAGCAGCATGCTCTTCTTTTAATCAACCAATTCTTCTGGTTTCCAAGACAATTTAAATGCTGTTACTAACCTAAGTATAATATTCTGTAAAAAATATAAACCTCCAAATCATGACAAAGAAAAGCCAAACTTTAGCATTTTATATATAACTGTAGTCAACATGAGGGAGCAAATACTCATTTACCCTGAAGTCTGGCAGGATAATGCAGATTCCTAGTAGACTAACCAGACTTCTTCACGAGTCAGCCTCCATAAAGAATTGTGCCCTGTCCTACTTTTCAGCAAACATTTAATGGCAAAGTGTGGTAGTGAGATCTCATATTACCACAACCTCATTAATTTCACAATACATACTGCAGAACATTTCCTAGCATACTCTGAAGTATTATTCTACATTATTAAAGCTAAACTACACTTGTCAAACAAATGACTAAACTACATTTTGTGATGCAGAACCCTAAATTTTTCACTCTGGTACTGTTCCTCAGCTTCCTACTTGCACAAACTAAAAATTAGCCTGGGCTTTTTTTTGTACCTACCACACTCAGAGCAGTACAGCCCGGAGCTGATGCCTGGTTGCTTTGCATATCTACAAGGTTCAGGTGAACGTTGAATTAAAGCATGGATTTTTCAGCCTAATTAATACCTGCCCAGTCAGACACGAGGAGAAGATCAGCTCCATGTCCTACGATACCAACACATCTAATGGAAATATTAATACTTACAGGAGATATCTTTGGTGTCATTAGTGAACCTCCAGAGCTGCACCTCACGAGCTTTTTAAGATCTTTCTGCTGTGACACTAAAGGAAAGGCTGTGCTGTCCCTTCTTTGCAAGGTGGTGAGGCCTTCAGTGAAAGCAGCTTCACCACAGCACCTCTGTGTTGAGAAAATCCTGCTACACAACGCTTTGTCATTGGGGTGCTAAAAAGCAACCACAAGTGACAAGCAAGACAGCTGAGCTGACAGTATCATAATTTTCAAAAGATCACCACAGCCAAAGCTTTCACCAAAGCCACATCCTTAACCTGCTGTATTAAATCATAACAAAAATATTTACATTAAGCTTCACTGGTCTCAAATTATCTTTAATAACTTGATCATTCAGTTGAGGAGGAACCCACACCTACACTACAGATATATCTTCTAACAAAGGGCTAACAACAGAACTTGTTTGCTAAGTCACTCAAAGTACAGATTGAAAATGTTTTAAATTAACATCATTTAAAAGAATTGAGGCCATAGGTTATTAAATATCAGCTTTGTGTCAGCAAAATTAAATACACTAATTTATTTTATATCACTTTGAAGTATTATATGGCATTTTATTTCCTGATAACCTTTCAGTGTCTAACCCCATTTAATTTACATACATAGTTAGCAGCTCATTAACAGCTCATTAGAAACACCAGGAAAAACATGCAACAATAACAAATTCAGTGCAGCAGAGGGGACCAAAATTCTATTTGGGAAATTATACAGAAATTTCTGCTTCCAAATGACAAATCTGTGGTATTTTGCCAGCACTAGGCCTGCAGGGCTCCCAGTTATTACATGAAAATAGTAAAAATAACTCAATTTCTATAGCTGACTCGTCTTGTATTTATTTAGACAATACTAGAGGGCAATGTGCTGAGAGGATCACATGGCACAAGGCAGGGAAGATGCAACATAATGCAAATACTGCCACAGGTAAGTGCTGCATTAAACACTGTGACCTGGTAGTGCATTTAGGATGATATACTGTTTTCTGAAATTATGCTTTTCTGAATTTCTATTTTTTATTTTTTTTTTAATTTTCCAATTAAAGCAAAGGTGCACAATCTGAACCCACAGACGTCACAAAGATGGGTGTGCCAGGCCAGACCCGGCTGCCCAGCCCATCAGGGAAGGGGAACACAGCCTGGGGACAGCATGGGCATCTTTCCTTGGGTGCACCTTCTGGCAAACAGCAAACCAGAAATTTTCCACGAGGCATTTCTGCACATGCAGACCATCCTGCTGCAGAGTGACTAAACGGGCCTGTCTTTCACACCTCCCTCGAATCCTTGGCACGGAGTCTCTGTTTACACTGGGACACTCAGGATGCTGACGGCTATCATAAAGCACTATTGGATCCACGGAGGGAAACTTATGAAATATTGCCATCACCTCCTCATAGGACTTTGGAGGGATCACAGAAATGAGTACTGCCAGGGAACACAGCGCACATTGGAACCGGAGTACGGCAGCACTGCACAAATCTCACCAATAAATCTCAGATACAACATCAAACTAGTGACACCCAAAGAGTTGATTTAAGGGAAACTGGAGGTGAATGGGTCACAGAGCCCCAAGTTTCCACATTAGAAAATAATACGCACATATTTCCAACTCGGAATTTCATTTCCAAATGGCAGACTCTGCCAGGTTCTCTGAGCTCTCAGCAATTCACCTGCTAATGTACTGATGAGGATGGAATATACTTTAAATTTGAGGGTGGCCCGCTCAAATTCTTTCTGCTGCTTTTCCAGCTCTCCTGAAAGAGATCTCAGTTGTGTCTTGGCCCTTTCTCATCCTCAGAATAATCTTTCAACTCTCTTTTCCATAAAATCTTCCCTTCCATTACGCTAAAGTATTTACCATTCCATAAAGCTTTGTTCCTGCCTCACAGCCCTCTTCCTCCCACTACTCCCAAATTTTGGAAAAGAAAATAGGTTTTACTCATCCATTGTGTCGCTCCTGAATCTTTCCTTCTGCATTATTTTAAACAGTCGTGTCCTTATATCTAGATTGTCTATCTATTGATAAGGTGCTTGAATATAGTCTCACTCACATACCTTGCCCCATATCATTCTTCCGTTTTCCATTTGATTGTATTCAAAGTTTAAGAAAACTTCCTGTTATCACTGCCTTCTCTGGTGGGCAGCCAGCCACAGTGACCTCTTCACATTTTGCCAAATTAAATACATCTCTTTTATCTTTCTCCTCCTTCCGGATATCTCTATTCTCGAGGATATTTTCCAGTTAATTCAAACTGTTTCTGAAAACCAAATCCAGCAGATCTACCTACAGAAAATGAACACGTCTACTTTACAGTAAGTTCACGGTGCCAGGATGCTGAGATAAATAAACTGAGGTACCACCATCACATGCAAGTAAACCTGTGCATGTTCGTATTTCTATCTGTAACCTATGGCCAACTTCCATCCTCCTGTGCTCCAGCCAACTTGTCACCTCCCTCAAAGATACCTCCTAGGTGATTTTCTTCTTTTTGTCACCCACCACACAGCTATAAGCAGAAGCTAAATACAGCTATCAGACTTGGACATTTCTAAGTTGAGACATCAATATATTACTTGGCCTTGCCTGCGCCACTTCCCACACTGCCAAGACCACTCCGACCAGTCTCACTAGAGGGGAAGCTTTCCATCCAAGATCAAACTTCCCTCCGGGGGTTCCCGCCCAGCTCGCCGCCACCGCGCGGCCCCGGAGCCGCCGGGGATCACACAGCCGCCCTCGGGCGCAGCTCCACGGCGCTTCGGGTGCGCGTTGCGGCAGCCCGAGGGGCTGGGACCCGTCCCCGCACGCCGCGAAGGAGCGGGATCCATCCCTGCCCTGCCCACGGCCGGCGGCGCTCGCCGCACGCTCTCCGCAGTAATTCCAGCTCAGAGCTGCAGCAGCTGCTGCAGAACAGCGGTGAAAATAAGAGTTACTAAATCTTCCCGGGGCGTACTCGCCAAATGGGTAGTGTGGGCTTAAAAGCACCGGGAGGAAGTTTCAAAGGAAAATGCAGTTAACCCCGCATCTGGTAGGTTTAACTGTTTATGAACCATGGGTGGGTCTTTCAGAGTATGGGGTAGGTATCCCTGGCCAGTAAAATCATATTTGTTAAAAACAGCTGTTCGTTCATTCACTGATGACTTCTAATTTCCAATTAGTATAAAAGTCTACACATGCATTTAAAACTGTTGTAGTTCCAAACTTAAATCTGCAAGGAAACTTCTCCAGGGAGCAGGGGAGATTAGGTTACTTATTTTTAAGTAATAGATGACTGATTAAAGTAGAAGATTACCACCTCTCTGTGGATTCTCCCACTACATTAGCAATTAAGGAGATATTTCTTGCAAATTTGTGTAATTAAGTGGCGTCTTAACCAAGCTGTAAGTGCTGAAAACTAAAGTTGTAATAGAAATCATGCTTTGTTATTTAACCAATTGCTACATTACTGCTCAGTGTTTACCACTCTAAATCCTCCTCTTCTACATGTCAAGATCCTTCTCATCCTAAAACCCTAATAGTATCTAAGTGTAACTGCTTTTTAATGAGCTCCCAGTGGATCATACAGAAGGCCTTTATGACATCTGTACCCCTGTTTTGCTCTAGTCTGTCAAACGATGAAACAATTTTTAGAAGTCTGACAATTAAAAGTCTTCAACATTATATTGATGGCATTTCTTTTTTACAGCAGAAAAAAAATAGAGCGGTTCCCATGGACAATATACAAAAGAAAAATTAAAACAGAATAAATCTATGCTGTAGCAGAGGAAGACAACTGCTTGTGATAGAAAGAAGGAAACTGAGTTAACTGAACTTCAAGCACATCGTATTAGATAATAAAGTAGACTGATTACTACAGCTGCCTTGCAATTCCCTCACAGTGGAAAGCCTGCGAGTGGAAGGCTCCAAGATCCCTCTGTGTGTCACATTGCACTGTGGTGCGCTCACACACAGTATTTTGTGCACACCCATGAACAAACACACAATACAAATGTACAAATGTAACTCTTGGAATGAAGTTTCCCCCATGATATTTCTTAGCTAACCTCATCTACGCACTTAAATATACCTGGCATTCTTGAAAGCCCCCAGATATCACAAGTTCAGCCAAGAATAGAGAAGGTTTGATCCATTTATTCCATCAACCTACATTTTCCTTCAATTTCAGAAACTGCTTTTATTTGAGTGTTTAAATCAGGTGTTTAAACGAAACACCCTCTCAGCTGGTAAGACACTTCAGACACCTTGAAACATGACATCAGGGAGAAGTCTAAGCCGCAGTTCTTGGATCAGAAATGGCCCCACACTATTACTGCGGAGCTTTTCTAGACTTGCACTGACTTAAATCACGCTTGAACTCAAAACAGACTGGAAAAAAAGCAAGTGACAGTGAGTTATGTGTCCAAAATTACTCTGACATACCCATCAGAGTCAGAATGTGATGTTCTCCAAGAAAATTTAGGATCATTTCTACAGCATGTCACTTTATAGTACAATAAAAGGGATGGGGGGAAAATGCTACCGTGATTTCAGACATAATACAGAGGGGAATCATTTAAATTGGGCTGGCCACAGATTCACACTCACTATGTGCCCATCAGAAGTGACATTGGGTGACTGCATTCCCATTACAAAACATACACATTGACCATTGCTCACTGGTATAGAGTAAAGTGCAGCTAAAAACGTGCCATACCACAGGAGAAAAGTACAGAGAGAGTACACACCGGCACAGAGGTGGCTGGGATAAGATGTCAAGAATCCTGAGGAATAGAGAGATTTAGCACAACAGAGATAAGAAAGGACTAAAATAATCATCCAGGCATATGAGATCATCATAATTTTAATCTTCTGTACAAAAGCACTTGAAAAAAATGAAGCATGCAGATGTCAGTGCTTGGAAAATAAGAGCCTCCCTTTTAAAACTATCGATCTGAAGTGCACACAGAAATGAGATATACAGTGGGGATCAGATATGCACTGAATTTGGTCCTCATTCCCTGTTGCATATTTGTTAAGAGATTTCTTTTTATTACTTTTTAATTCATTATTGCAAGTGTAATCTCAGTCAAGTCAAATCACTTCATTAATTAAAAGGGATTGAAAAGGTCCTTAGCTCCCGGATTCCACAAAGGCCCAAAAGCTCAGGCCCGTTTACAGGAGGTCGTATTTCATTTGCTGCCTGTGTCAAGCCAGAACCCGTCGGGCCTCCACCGGGCCCCAGAGAGAAGCCAATCAATGTCTGAGCGCTGAAGCCCCTCGCTCGAATCCATTTAAGCAATGTGGATGCTTTCTGTCGAAAAAAGAAATGGTCTCTTGGTATCTCTGATAGAAATTAGCCATGAATTAAGGGAAGCACAGTTGTTTTGGAAGAAAGCCAGGATCAGAATTAATAGGCCATCTGAGCCTCTTGAGTGTTGAATCCCATTTGTTAGCAATTCTTTATGAAAAGCTTCCCCCTCCCTACACTATTTCTGACCAAACTCTGTACGTTGTCTCCTGAAACTAGTTAAATTTTAACCAGCTGGGAAAATATTAAAGAACACTGTCTTTTGTCAAGCACAATTTTAGAAACTTGCTTCGTATTTACACTACAATTACCCATTTTCCCTCTCTTTCCTTGAAAATACACTTTTCCTTATGACTCATCATCTTTCTGTTGCTTAGATGTAGCAGGAACACTGACACAGATGGAGTTGCACTAGTGAAGAGTTTGGCTTGACATAATTTCAGTAATTTTGGCAGAATCTTGTAAAGGCTTTCACTGTACATTTAATTGCTATAATACTGTGTGAATGGAATAATCAATCTTGTCGCCAGTCGTCCTAACCTCGAAATCTTTGCATATAAGTTTAGTAGCAATGAAATTAAAGAGCTTTTAGAAGTCTCATTTTAAAATGCTCTAGACTACCATTTTTACAGTAGACACTTCTGTTGAAGTCTGGTTTTCCAAAGTTAGTTGAATCTGCTCTAAGTTTTGGTGTCTTCTCCAGTTTTAGGCATAAGACTTGCAGGGCAAGGGGTGGGGAGCTCATTTGTTTCTTTCCAGAACTTGACTTCAAATTCTGGACTAATTACTAAAACTTGTAGGCTTTACAGAAAACTAAGGGTCTATTTTTTCTCAGAAGAGCTTGTGAGGACATCTTAAAAGTTCATTACTGACAGCTAGGCTGCTCAATCCCTAAGTGAAGCAGGGAATGATGTGCCAGTAGAACCCTCAGCCTCAGTATTTAATCACACAGAAAAAGAAACCCAACACCAAATCAAATCAAACAACTCATCTGTTCTCTTCAGTCACACGGTTTCTTTCAAAGTTTTGCTCTACTTACCAGGGGTATCACATTTCCCTTTTCACACTGTAATATTTACTGGGGTCTGCCTTTTTCATTCTACTCACGCCATCCCCAGAACAATAAGACATTAATCCAGGTTGATGTTTTGTGTGCTCAGGTTATGCAAATCAATAATTTGATAATAGTATTTGTAAGCATATAATTGGGTCTGTGATTAGTTTTAGAACCATCAGCTGGCTCTAAGGATCTCACTTGGTGATAGTGAGTAGTTAGAGCAGTAAATGGGTTTTTAATAATTTTTCCAAAACATGTTGATTTTGGTTATAGGGAAGGTTAAACCTGACCTTTATCGGCTTCTCTCTTGCAGAGGAGTAGGCAGTTTTGCAGCTACGTCTCTCTTTAAGACACATCCACCCCATGAACTTGCAGGACAGAGGACATAATTTGTGTAATTTAATTTTTAATTGTGACTGGGAAGAATTTTCCGGTTTCTCTAAACAGAACCAGCCAAGTGATTACTTGGCTACTTCCTGACTTCTCATTTGTTCTCATTATTTTCAAAGGCCTTTTTTTAATTGATTATGTTTTGAAGAAGAAATAGCAGAATTTTAACAAATGTCCCTGCCAGTCTTAATTCTAATTGCAATATCATTTCATCATTTAGTAAGTCTTGGCAAAAATACTCCACACATTAGAGCACACAGAAGAATCTTGTAAACAACTAGTCTGCCAGACATCAGCTCTAATTCTTTTTCACTTGATTTGCATTGTCTGATTTCATTATCAGTCAGAAGACATCCATTTCTAAAACAGTCCACCATATTAATGTTTTTTTCTCTGAAGCAGACCTTAGTATTTAATCATCTCTGATCTGTTCATATATTCGCTACAAAAAGAAAAGCACACAACAATTTACTAAACACTTAAGGAGAAAGAAAAAAATTATACACTGGCTGTCATTACTGTTTTTCAAGCTATTTCAAGACTAATTGCCACTGTAAAACAAGGCAATGGACACAATCCCTTGGAAACTTTGAATAAACTTCTACATTTCAAAGCATATTTTGCTAGTGGACATTGAGCATAATGAAGACAACTGTCCCACACACTTTTAGCTAATGGAACAGAGTAACATCTTCATTGGATGACCAGATATTTATAAAGTCCTAAATTTTGCCATAACTGCCTGACCTTGTTTTATACTACGTAAGGTGCAAAAAAACCCCAAGCCTTCTTAAAATCTCTTCTTCAGGCCACTGAAACATCTTCAAAGATGCAATGACTACTCTTGCTCTGAAGAGAGAGGATGAGGTATGAGATATTTCAAACATCAGGTCAACACAGGGTAGGCAACAAATGTGTAGGAGTGGGAGGGGAATCCTGTGCAGCAGCAGGACTCCCACCAAGGGTTGGACCAGCTCAGCCAAATGCCTGTTCTCACCCTCACTCATCAGGAAAGAAGAAAGGAAAAATGAACTCAGTCCAGTTGCACTATTGAAAGACACGTGCAGAGTTCTTAGACATAAATGGGGACAGAGGTCCACTGTAGAATAAGATTTAATCACAACTATTTCCCAGAGCCCAAATAAAGACAAATAAAAGAACGTACAGCATAAAGTGAACCGTGAAGGTTTCATGACTGCTATTGCAATTTAAGGCCACAGAACAAAAGAGTAGAAGGAAGGATTTGCCTGCTTACAAGCTATGAGGAATCTAGAAGTGAGATCAGCTTTTGGATCTCCCAAATGCTGCTTCTCCTGCATGTTTGTCTCCATTGCAAAGCCTGGTGGTTCCTCTCAGCTTTGCAGCTCAGTGAAACAAATGTTCACAGAACACAAACTTGAAATTTCTCTGAAACACCTTGTTCTTGCCAACTGCCTCGATTTGTTTCTGTGAGCCCCGTGCCAGGACCCAAGAAACCCTCTATTCTGTCTGCTAAATGTCCACTCACAGTCCCAGTTTCTGTCCCATAAGCACCCTGTCCCAGCCTGACACCTCCCTAGAGGCTGCAAAATACTCCATGTTCAGACAGTTTCTCTGGTTT
>WAAG01077045.1:0-14771 GCA_013390105.1 Tichodroma muraria
GGCTGAGCCCCGGGGTGTGACTGTCCCTGCCCTGGCCCGGTCTCCAGTCCAGGCCCAGCGCCGCAGCCGGGAGCACTCGCGCTCCGCCAGCGCCCTGAGCATCAGCGGCGCGGCCGAGGAGAAATCGGAGCCCTCGGACGGCACCGAGCAGCGCCTGTCCTACTACAGCAACGGGGCCTTCTTCTCTGCCACGGCCACAGGTACAGGCACACCCCGAGGGCACACACAGCCGCTCCTGGGGGTGTCCAGCAATTCCCAGACCTGGAGCAACCCCATCTCCCAAGCGCTGCGTTGTGCACAACTAACAGCTGCAGATGTGCACTTCAGCTGACTTCAACCCACCCCCTTGGCCTGTCCCTGCTCTTCATCCTGACCAGACCAATCCCGTGCCATAAAAACGCCGCAAAATTACCTTTATCCAGTGCAGCTCCATCCCATCCCGTAATAACCCCCACGGTGACCGTTATTATGTATATATCTATAGATCTGTCTGTCACTGTGGTCGGTCCGGCCCCGCCGTTGCGATCGGTCCCAGTGTCCCGTCCCCTGTTAACCCTCTCCTCCCCGCAGCGGGCTATAAGCAGGTCCGCGTCGCGGAGCTGCCGCAGCAGCGCTCCTCCTCGGTGGCCACCCAGCAGACCACGGTGTCCTCGGTGCCTTCCCAGCCCTCCACTGCCGGCGTGAGTAGCCCCGGGAGGGGGTCTGGGCGTTAATTAATGATTAATTAGCACTAATTGATGGTGTCGGTCCGAGGCTGAGTTGGTGGCGTTGCAGCCGGTGCGGCTGGAGCTCTGTTTGAGAGCAGGTGAAGGGGGGACAGTGGGACACAGCGCCCCTGTGCCTGGAGACTGCCAATTAGCTCCTGGGAAATCTGAATTAACACTGGGAACGTCTGAGTTAGCACCTGGACACTGTGAATTAGCACTTGGAAACTGGAGTTAACACTCAGAAACTAAATTAGCACTTGGAAAATCTGAATTAACACTCGGAAACTGAATCAACACTTGGAAACCTTGAATGAGCTCCTCTTGCTCCTCGACACTTGGAAGAGCTGGTTCAGGGATTGCCTCTGGAGTAAAAGGCAGTGGGAATGGCACCGCCTCCAAACACTGCTGGAGCCACCAGCTTCAGGGTGACACTCGGAGCCGATGGTGACACTCGGGAGCCGATGGCGCCCGGGAGGACCCCGAGGCCACTGCTCAGGCTCTGGCACCAGCACAGCCAGGGGGCTCAGGGAGCGGGAAGAATCCACAGCCAGGAGCAGCCAGACCCTGCTGTGACAATTCCCGGGCCCGGGGGCTTGGCCGTGTCCCCTCTGGCCCTGGCAGAAGACATTCCGGGCCGTGCCAGGGTTTGACCCTGTCCCTTGGTGTCCCTGCAGAAGATATTCCAGGCCATGCCGGTCTTTGACCGTGTCCCTTCTGTCCCCTCTGTGGCTGCTGGGGTTTGACTGTGTCCCTTCTGTCCTGTGTCCCTGCAGAAGATGTTTTGGGCTATGCCAGGGTGTGACCATGTCCCTTCTGTCCCCTCAGAAGAGGTTCTGGGCCATGTCAAGATGTGACCATGTCCCTGCAAAGCTTTGACCACGTCCCCTCTGTCCCTCGTGTCCCTGCAGAAGACGTTCTGAGCTATGTCAGGGTTTGACCGTGTCCCTTCTGTCCCCTCCGTCCCTGCAGAAGACATTCCAGGCCATGTCAGAGTCTGACCATATTCCTTTCGTCCCATGTCAGGGTGTGCCCATGTCCCTTGTGTCCCTTCAGAAGAGGTTCTGGGCCACGTCAGGGTGTGCCCATGTCCCTTGAGTCCCCTGCAGGGCTTTGACCACGTCCCCCGTGTCCCTCGTGTCCCTGCAGAAGACGTTCCGGGCCATGTACGACTACACGGCGGCGGACGCGGATGAGGTGTCCTTCAAGGACGGGGACACCATCGTCAACGTGCAGGCCATCGACGAGGGCTGGATGTACGGCACCGTGCAGAGAACCGGCAAGACCGGCATGCTCCCGGCCAACTACGTGGAGGCCGTGTGAGCCCAGCCTGCCCCGGGGCTGGGACACCCCCCTGGGGCTGGGACACCCCCCTGGGGCTGGGACACCTCCCTGGGGCTGGGACATCTCCTGTCCCGGGGCTGGGACACCTATCCCAGGGCCCTCCTGGCCCCCTCGGCCACAACAGAAATAAGTGCAGAGCAAAACACAGCTGGAAGATTTCACCTCTAAGCACATCCTGCCTTTCTCCCGCTGCCAAACTCTGCCAAACGTCTGGAATTTCAGATATTTCCTCACATGCCCCAAGACACAACACAACATCTCCAAAGTTCCCTTACTAAAGACTAACACACACCTTACAGGATTCATGCTCCCACAGAGAGAATTGTTCTGGGCTGTTCTAAAATGTTTGAATCTCATTATTTCCTTTTCTATTTAAGATTTGTCTTTCAACCCAATTTAGTTGGGGAGGGAAAAGCAACCACCCCGCTCCTGCTTGCTGAGCTCTCATGAATGTGTTCTCCTGCAACTGTTTGGGGGGCAAAAGCTGGTTTCTTGTAAATTAGTGATGAATAAAGCTGAGGTTTCTGCAGTATGGATGGATTCTGTGGTGCTGCAAAAGGGAATTCACCCCACAAACTGTACTGAGGAAGGGAAGGACCCAGACCTGGGATTATTTCACACCTGAACATCGTTTTTTGCTTCATCTGCTGCAGCACGTGGTAGCAGCCACTCTACATGAAAGAAGGGAATAAAATGCCCTGGATATTTCGTCTCCCCGAGGCTAAATCCAAGTTAACAGCAGGGGTTGTAGCATCACCTGTGAGGAGTTCGGAGTTCAGAGGGAATTCCCAGCAGAGCCAGCCTGAAGGGCAGTGTCCTGCCCCAGGCAGGATCCAGGACCGCCAGCGCTGGGAGATGGGATTCAAACCCTTCCCATGTGTCAGGAACATCCTTACCTGTCCAGGGCATGGGATGTAAAGCTGAACTCTCCTAAGGAGGCAGATCTGGAACCAAAATAACTTCTCAGAAATGCAGGAAAACCCACAGAGCTTCCTCCTGCACGCAGCTCCGGGCTGCTCGTCCTGTCCTTTTTCTCCATGGGACACAAACAGGGCAAAAACTCAAGAGTGTTGCAGAGCAGATCCCACCCTGTGCTTGAGGACCTGCTGCTACACCTTACACCAGCACTGAGCACATTCCAAGGTCTCTCCCAGCCTTGGGAATCCAAATTTGAGGGGAAACTGAACAGAGAGTAAGCCCAGAAACCACCAAACCACGAGGCCACGACCGAGTTTGGGAACTATTTGCTCTTTTATTTGCCCATGTAAAAGTTCTAAAACCACCTGCAGCACTTCCTTTCAATAAACATCCATCTGGACAGCTACAGTACAATATATACAGATCAGAATTCCAGAGGGAAAACCTGGGAATTCTGGCTGAAGGGCTCCAAGAAGCAGCAGTGCAGTCCATGCAATTAAAACTCCATAAATTATTACCCAACATCTGCTGTGAGTCTGTACACAATATACAAAGAGCTCTTGTCCAATTCTTCCATTTCACCACGGGAAAAAAAGTCTTCCCACAAGGAGAACTGCTGCCAGCAAAGGCCATGGGGCAAAGCCTGGGAGGCTTTGCAGAGTCTTTTTTTCCTCAGCACTCCTTAGCTTGAGTCATACAAAAATACATGGAAAAAATAGATCCAGTACAAATCCCAGGCTCCTGCTGGAAGGAATTAAGCCCGGCTTACCTCACACGTGCTGCCAGAGTTGCAGCAGCTCCAAAGGGATCAGCTGGGGCAGGAGGGGATCAGAGCTGGCAGCTGCAGCTCTCACCCCACAGCAAGAGTTTGCAGCAGTAAGAACACTTTGGATTTGAAAAAATAATTTAATTACTCTGTTGGTTTGGTTTTTCACAGTCTTTGCTATTGCACAGCTTCGTCAGGTTTTCTTTCACTGCCTGAAAGAAAGATGCATAGCAATCCCATAGAAACACCTCTGCCAGGGAGGAAACAGTCCCACAAATCAGGGGAGGGGGGGAAAAAACCAACCAAAAAAAAAAAAATTTAAAACAAACAAACAAACAAACAAATTTATGGAGGTGTAAAAAATATCCTATAGCACGAAATGCAGATTGGAGGAGTAACTGAGCAGTAAGGAAAAGAAGTGGGAGAAGGGTTGCACCAAACTCCTCCTGACTGAACTGTGGGCTGCAGCTACTCGGGGCCCTCGTGGGGAGGGGAGTGCCAGCGGGCCTGCAGGTTGCTCAGGATGCACGAGGCCATCCCTGCCAGCTTCTCCTGCATCTCAAACAGCTGCCTGCCAGAATAGCCATGGAGAGCTTCCGAGCTCAGCTGAGCAGCCAGAGCCTGGATCTGCCCCAGGAGATCCGCCGGGGGCTGCTCGCTGCTGCTGGGGGCTGCGTCGACCAAATCTGGAAGGAGGGAAAGGAGAGAGATGCCTTAAGTTTCAGCTTTTCTGTTTTCCAGGCTCTGTGCTGTTTCAGTGGGTGGTTCTGGGTTTCATGTTCAGTGCTCCGAGCTCTCTTCACAGAGCAGGAGACAAAACAATTCCTTCTCCAGCCTGGGAGCAAGGACAACTTCCAGGCCCAAGAGCAAAACCAACGGTGAAGTGAGAGGAAAAACAAGGAGGATGGAGCTCCATAAGCTGAAGCTGGAATTGGGCAATTAACTCCAATTTGCTGATGGAGCAGAGCTTATAAAAGTGTGGCACCTGGTGACCACTCACCCATTCTGTGCCCATTTTGGGGCCATCCTGGGTGTGCCCAGCCGGGCTCTGGCACTGCCCAGGTGTGGCCACGGAGGCCTTTTAATAAATCCCTGCTTTGTCCTTTGGCTCTGCCTGGGCTCTGCTCCAGGCCAGCCTCGGGAAGGCGTCAAGAGAAGTGCAGGAAAATCCAAGCAGAATTCCAGCTGGTTTTGCACAAAATCCCATCTCTGAGCAGCCCACAAAGTATTTATTCCATGGGAAACATTCCCAGCAAAGGCATCTCACCCTACCCTTCCTCAGGGTGAGTTTTGCAGGGTTTGATCATGATTGTGAGAATAAAGCTAAACCCAAAATAAAAACAAAACAATGAGGTGTTCCCACCGGGAGAGAATGAAGACAAGACAGCAGAACTCTCCAGATCCAAAGCAAAATGCCACCAGCAGGTACCTGCTGCAAGTTTTTCCTCTTCTCCACAAAGAGATTTCTCCTCCACGTAATTTCCAGGCTTTTCAGCATCTTCAAGCACTGTGCTTTCCTCCAACCCTCGAGATTTTACCTGGGCATTTTTTGGGGAGAGAAAAAGATCTTCAGACTGAAAAAATATAAGTCACACAAAATTGAAATGAAATTATTTAAACCCTCATAATACATCCAATCACTTTTCCTGTTAGTAATGATAACAGTTTAACCAACTCATGGTGCTGAGGCAGGCAGGGATTAGGTTTTAAAGTGCTGTTTTTAATGAAGGTTTTTAATGAGGCAGGCAGGGATTAGGTTTTAAAGTGCTGTTTTTAATGAATCACTCCTCCTGCAGCTAATGAGATCAACATTGGTTTCCTGGGTGCTAAAATTCGACTTTACCTGTTGCTCATGGTATCCTTTCAGAGCTCTTTTGACATTGGAGACTTTGGGGGAGCGGATGGGGAGAGTTTTGATTTCCAGAGCTGTCAGAGTGCTCAGGTCTCCCACAGTCTTGATGTTCTTGGCTCGGATGAGCTGCCCCAGGCCCCTGGCACTGCAGCAGGGGAGGGAAAAATGGGTTATTGGTACAGAATCAGGGAATATCCCGAGCTGGAAGGGAGCCACAGGATCACCAATCCAACTCCTGGCCCTGCACAAACTTCACATTAATTTGGAGCTTTTCAGTCACCAAAAAAGTACTTAAAGGATCCCAAAACAGTCAAGTCTCTTCCTCACCAAAGCAACCTCAATCCTTTTAAAGAATTCCGGCTAAAATTCTGGTTCTGCAGGCTCAGTAAGAACTCAGTTTCTACTGAAATGTCACCTTCAAAAGCAAGAATTGCCACTCACCAGATGTTGGATGTGATCTGAGGTAAAATGACATCCACAGGGGCTTTGCAGCCAGCCAAGGCAGGATACACAAATTCCCTAAGGCACGGCAGAGATTCCTTGGCCATTTCTGTGATCTGGGATAACACAGGGAAAGTATTAAATTAACTGTCACCCACTGAATACAGGAAAAATAAATAGAAGAGAAACATGAACTAAAGCACTTCTTACTAAACACTTCTTTGAGCTCTTAAATTTAAGGGTACGAGATCCTGGGGACAGAAATCCTTTGGTTGGAGTGGTAATGTGCTGGATAGAAAAAGAGGAAAAAAATATCTCAGGGTGGTAGGAATTCAGTTAATGGTAGGAATTCAGTTAACAGTAGGAATTCAGTTAATAGTGAGATTTTAGCCCCCAAAACCTCAGAGTTCACCTGAGCTCAGAGTAACTGAATGAGTCAGGCCAAAGCAGTTTTGTTTCTTACACTTCTGATCCTCAGCTCTTACAACAGTGTGCAAGTGACTACAAACATGCACCAAAGCCGTGCTATGATAAATGCACAAAACTTGGGACACACAGAATACTGTAACAGGATTTACCCTGACCTGCATGTTAGAGAGGATTTTAAGACTTCTGGAAGAGGGTGAGGAATGGGATCTGACGACAGGACTCCTCCTGTCGATGTCGTCTGCCAGGCCCTCCTGAAAAATGGGATTTGCAAAAGACACTCGACGGATCTGAGGAGGAGAGAAGGAGGTTTTAGAGCGGGAACTCAACCCAGCACAGCTTGGTGAAGTCAGTCTGAGGAGACAAAACAATTCAGTTCGGAATCATTGAAGCTCTTGAACGACACAGGGAATGTTTCAGCCAAGGACAGACTCTTGGATTCCCAAAGGAATCAAACTCAAGGATTCCCAAAGGAATCTCTTGTGTACAACCCTGAGGATGCTGCTCCTGGTTTTGCAGTGATCCAGGCAGCAGAACAGACTCTGTCCTGCTCACAACGCAAATCTGTCCGTGCCGGCACATTCCAAACCCAAGCCTCACCTTTTCTGTAAGATTATTGACAACAGAAATCAATTCCACGTGTTTGGAACGATTACAGTTCCTCATCCCGGCTCTGCACCGAGTGCACACAAACCCCAGGGAATACCTTATTGGCAGGTGACAGGGAATCATCCTCCTGGCTCCTTTTGACCCCTCTCTTCAGGATGCTGGTGGAGGGGGAGGCCGAGGGGGACCACGTGCAGCGGGCCTGGAGGCTGGTGGGGCTTTCAGTCACCTGCACTGAGGGATCCCCTTCCACCTTCAGAGGGGAATCCACACTCAGATTTGCCAAGGCCACGTTTTCAGGCACTTTTATTTCAGTTTCCACCAATTCCTCCTTCATCTCTTGATCTGGAACAACGCAAGTTTCTCCAGCAGAGTTCTCAGCTTCTCCTTTATTCTCTTGATTTCCTTCTAGCTCCTTCATCTCTTTTTCCTCGGGTTTGCTGTCAACACTCAGTTCCTCAGGCACCTCTTCCAGTTGTCCATTTTCATTTATTTCTTCCTCTTCTGCAGCTGCTGGCTCTTCCCCTTGGTCCCCCGAGTCCAGGCTGCTCTCCCTGGGCTCTCCAGGAACACCCTCAGGCAGAACCTGTTCTGTTTGCTCCTTCTGCTCAGCAGGTTCCTTTATTTCCTCCACGGACTCGGTGGTTTCAGCTTCTGAACCCTCTGGATTGTCTGGATCCTCCTCCTCCACCACCACACTGCTTCCCTGCAGGTTTTCCACAGCCATTCCCTGGCTCTCCGAGCTGAAGGCGCAGGGCTCCTTGGGAGGCTGCAACGGAGTGCTCATTGCACACGGAGCCAGGGCCAAGCTCTCCAGATCTGAGTGACCACAAACATTCCCAGCTGCCTCACCTGGGACAGTCTCAGGCTCCTCCAGCTCAGCAGCTTTCTCATTTTTCGACTCGGTGAACTTTGATTCAGTCACCTGCTGCTTTGGCTTTTTAAAGCAGCAATCACAGCTCCTGATTTTTTTCACCCTTTTGCTTCTCTTGTTCTGACACTCAGGGCTTTGCAGAGATGGCTCAGCACCTGGAACATTTGCTGCTGGTGCACAGTCCCCTGGGCTGCTTTGCTTCTCCTCCTGCTTGCTCTCCTCTGCTGCTCTCCCATCCTGCTCAGACGCACAGGGGCTGCCGGGGGACTCCATGGAGGCATCACCCTTGTTTTGCTCCACGCTGGTGTCCTGCAGAGCACCTGGATTCTCAGAGCTGTCAGACCCCACAGCTTCTCCAGCAGCTGCAGGAATTTCCTGGTTTTCCAGGCCACCTGCAGCTGGCACTGCCTGTCCACCTGTGCTGACCTCAGGATCACCTTCGCTTGCCTCCAGTGGACTCTCAGTTTCATTTCCCCGGGGAGACCCCTCAAGGCTCTGGCTCCCTGCCTGCCCCTCTTTCAATTTACCCTCAAGAGAATTGCTTCTAGTCCTCAATTTTGCGGGTTTCTTCTTCTTTGTGCTCTCCTCCTTGCCCTCAGAGCCGTCAGCCTCGGAGTTTTCTATGCTGGACAGCAAACCCTGGGAAGCTCTCCTGGTGTGGTACCGTGGGCGCTCCACCTTCTGCCCTGCTGTGCTGAGGCTGCCCTGTCCTTCCCCCTCGGCCCTGGGGGAATCCTCTGCCCTCCTGCCCCCTCTGCTCCCCTCCTCATCCAGGCCCCTGCGAGCAGGAGGGTCCTTGGAGCTCCAGCTCTCTGCCGCTCTCTCAGGCTGGCTGCTCTCTTTTGTGCTTTCTGTTGTTTTCCCGGGAATTCCTTTCTGCTTTTGGGATCCATCACCTTTCCCCTGGGACGGCCTCTTCTGCCCGGCTTTGTCCTCCTCTTTCCTCCTGTCTCTCTTTGGGAGCCCATCCTCCTTCTCCTGGCTCCCCGAGGAGCTCTCCAGAGTCTCGGAGCGTCTCCTGGAGGAACGCCGGAGCTGTTTCTGGGGAGGGGCCACTTGGGGCACCTGGCTGTCATCCCCTGGGGCCTGCTCAGAGCAGCTGGTGGTGTCTGGGGGGGTGTTTTCTTTCGAGTCCATGTCCAGCCCCTGAGCCTTTTCCATTTCTGCGACCGCATCCTCGGCTCTCTGGACGTCTCCCCCCGCGGAGCGCAGAGCCCGGGACTGGCTCGGCAGGACGCGCTCCACGTCCTCCACTGCAGAGCCCAGCTCAGCACTGCTTTCCAGGCTGTCAGAGGCCAGGGACTCCTCTGACCTGCTCAGGAGCTCGCATTTATTCCCCTGCAGCTCCATCCTGCTCCGCCGGCGCGTCACCCTGCGCGCCGCCGCGGCCCCCGCCTCAGGCTCCGGCCTCGGAGGGTTTTTATTCTCCTCTCCAGATTCCTCTGCTTTACCACTGGCCTTGCTGCCGCTGGTGTTTTCCTGCGTGGCCGCCTCAGGAGCGCTGCCAGCCGGCCCTGACGCCGAGCTCAGCGGGGCTGGGCTGAAGGGTCTGCTCTCTGCAGCCCCGAATTTCTCCAGGGTGATGAAGGACTGGCGCCGGCTCACGGGCTGCGGGGTGCCCGAGATGATGTCACTGGAGGCTGAGCTGCTGCTGACATTTGAGGTGTCCTCCTTCCCTGCTGAGGCCTCCTGGGAAGCTGCTTCCACAGGACTTGTCTCCAATTCCTCTCCAATGGATGTTTCCTCTGGGATCACCTCAGCTGTCTCATTTTTGGCCTCCCCCTCGCTGCTGCAGGCTGGGCTCTCCTCCGAGTGACATCCTTCACTCCCCACATTTTCCTCCTGTCCCAAAAAACATCAACAGCAAAGTATTTGTGCTAGGAATCAAATGAAACAGTTGCACTTGTCCTGTGAATACAACCTAACAGTCAACTACAGTTCTGGTGCAAGAGAGAACACCACACTCACAAGGTTTTTCTAACCACCCTTCCTCCAAATCATTTATTATCTGCGTTTTGATAGTTATAAAAGACACTTTTTTACAAAGAACTCTAGAAGTGTTTGAAGTTTTGCTGTATTTGACCTGGTCTGATTGGCACACAGCAGCTGTTCAGCCAACTCCTCCCCAAAAGGAATTCAGGATTTACAATCTTTACCCCAATAAAATAATTGTGGCAGCACAGGCACAGGAGTGATCAGGAATTGCTCACAAAAATGCTCCCGTTTTGAAATCAAGTACCCAATGACTGGGCCTGCCAGGCACAAATGAAACAAAGCAGAAAACAGCACTGCAACGGTGTTAAATTTTCTCTCACCTGGTGCTGAGAATGGAAAACAAACCACAAAACTCTCACGTTATGGCAGAAACTCTGATTTTAACCACCATTAGACAACGGGAAATTACCTGAGCTTGGTTCGCAGTGTCTTCTTTGGCATTTTCTACTGAAGGTGGCACTTCCCTAAAAGAGAGTTCCTGAAATCAGAGTTGTTGCCAAAGGAGACACCTTTAATGACCAGAACTGGGCACTTCTACTTACAAAGAATCTTCCTGGCTCTGGGTGTACTGGGAAAACGAGGTGGTGTCCTGGGATGCATCCAAGTTGTTGTACATGGCAGGAATATCAGTTCTGGAACAACACCAGGAATGGGAGTCAGACTCTTCTCTGGAATTTATCATCTGCTTATTTCAAGGCCATCATTTTCAGCTGCACTCAATCTTTATTTTTGGGGAACAGAAGCTGTGATTGGGATCCCACTCTGCAAAGAATTCACCATAACCCAGAGGAGTTCCTGCCACACAAGTCCTGCTTATGCTGCTTCTGCTGCCTAAGCACAGAAAACACTCCAAGATGATTTTCTCCCATTAAAAAGAGGATCATTCTAAAGATTCTTTTGCAATTAAGATGAATCTTGGGAACATCCTAATTCCTGACACGCTGCTGACTCAAGAAGTCCTTTCAGATTGTTTTACCCAACGCTTTCATTTCCATGATTTAAGAAAAATTGACATCTTTTATTTCACACTGCCAAGTGAGCCACAAAGTAAAAATCTAACTCCAAATCCCCAAACTCCAAACAGACTAGAGAGAGTTTATTTAATCAAAAGAGGAACTGCAATTGCAAGAATAATTTGATTGCTTTAGAACAGCAAAGTCAGGAACTCTCTTAGCTTTAAACTTCATCACTTGTATGGAAGAACAAGACTCAATTATCTGTGGTGGTGTGAGAAACAGGAACTGAAGTTAAGTCAAGCTCAGCTACTCAAGGAATGACATTTCACATTAAGTCTAAAACAATAAAGGACAGACCTCTTTGACCTAAGCACTTCTTTCTGATGTTCTGTCAATATTCTTGGTTTTGTTTCTGGAGGAATAAACACAAAATCAACAGATTCCTCCTCCTCCAGAAGCGTCTCACTTGTTGTCTTAGGAGATGAAAATTCCAGTTTTAACTGCAGAAAGATAAAAACCCCAAATCCTGGGTTAGGAACAAGAGAGGAACTGCAATCAGGAATTTCTGAAGGGCATGACCTACCTCTGTGAGGCATCTGCCAAGCCCAAAACCCACCAAAACCCAAACGTGTCACAGCCTCCAGCCAGAGTGAGGACTGAGGTTTTTTCTGCCGCCCTCCCACCCAGCCTGACCCCTCCCCAAAACTTAGCAGAGAATTCAGCCAGGGATATTAAATCAGACTCTGCTGGGCAGCCTAACTGGAAAGAGAAATATTTCAGCATCACCAAACCCCTGATTTTGTCCTGAAGATCCTGGATTTGATTCCAGGACGCCTCTCTGGGAACACTTTACCTTGGCAGGTGTTGCTTGCACCGTGCTGGACTTGTCTTTGCCATCATTTTTTGGTTCACTCGTCTGTGCCAATATTGAATCTCGTTTCTGTCCCACCTTCACCTCCAGTCCACTGATCTTTGTATCCAGCTGGGAATTTTCCATCTGTTCACACAAAACCACCCTGAATGCACCGTGGGAAGAAGCCCCGAGCTCACAAACCCACCCGGTGTTAATTTCCAGAATAAAACCATCCCACACTCGCGGATTTCCTCTAAATTACGTAGAGGACAACTTAAAAAAAGAGATTATTTTCAATAAACTCCTAAAACTCAGTATTTACAATGCAGGAAGTGGTAAGAACCAACTGAGTCTTCTGCCAGTGCTAACCCAGCACAGTTTATCCTTCTAAACGTGAAACCACTGCAGGTGAATCAGATTAAAAATCCCAACTGGTCTTTCACTTCCTGCTGAACAATTCCCATGAAATCCCAACGAAATATTTACCATGTCAGAGAAGGGGCCACTGCACTCCTCAGATATCTCGATGCTTTCAAAGCCAGGCAGCAGCAGAGGGGTTTTCTTTTTGGCTTGGCTTAACACAGACCTCAACAACAACAACAACAGAAGAATTTCAGATTCACGGGAGGGGGAAAGGTGCAGAGAAAGAGCAGCAGCCCGCAATGAATGAAAACGAACGGCACGCCGCAACCTGCGAGCTCTTCCCGCGGAGACGTAAACAGCAGGATTTTAAATTCCAAATCCTAAAGACCCGTTCCTTACTTTAACTCCTCAGGGTAGGTCAGCGAGGAGGCCTTGGCGAAGGTGCAGTTCCAAAGCTGGGCACACTGCTGGCGGATGTGCTTGCTGCTGTGCTGGAAGGCCACGCACAGCACGGGGCTCAGCTGCTGCAGGAGCTCAGTGTCACAGGAGCCCGGGCAGTGGCACTGCAGGCACTGCAGGATCTCTGCCAGCAGCTTCTCCAGCTCAGGGAGAACAAAAAACAGGGCTTTTAATGGCAACTGTGAAGCAACGTGTGACAGCTGAATCAAGGCGATGTTTGAACGGCAAGTTTAGTCTGTGATTTGTTACTGCAGCCCGAAACGTCGCCTCACGCGCGAGTCCCAGAGCTGAGCGCTCCTCCCCTCAAGAATAAAGGATTTAAAAATTAAATCTCTACCCTCATCACATTTTCAGTTGTTTTTTTTTTTTAATACAGAAGAAACGGCAAAACTCTGCTGTCCCGCATTCCCCCCAAACCCAGGGATTTCTGCAGCAAATTTACCTTGTTGTTCAGATTGCTGTAGACTTTGGGTACCTCGGGGAGCCTGCCAAGACAAATTCAATTAATTCCTATTTTGCTGTCGCATTTATCCCAAGCATAAAAATTTAACAGACAATAAATTCCAGCACTGCACACTCGTTTTAGTGAGGAACTGATGGAATCATTTTGTGAAACGAGCCTCAGTTGGGGATTAAACAATTTCCTGATGGAGTTTCCCGGATTATCCTTTAAATTCCATGGATCCCGATAGGCTGAGTTTAGGAGAAATTAATGGAAAAGTCAGTGGTAATTAGTACAAACTTGAAATTAAAGCTTTTCTTATGAATTAATTTCTGATTGCATTTAAAATGCATTTCATCCTAAAATATATTTCCCAGGTCCCAAAAATATTGGCATTAAAAAGCTGAAATATTGGCATTAAAAAACTGAAGTACCACTAAACAATTCCATAAACTAAACAATTCCATATAAAGAAATACATAAATAAATATATTCCAAGTAAATAAATAGATCCCATAGAAATAAAGACATTCCATATAAATAAATATATAAATAAACATATTCCAATAAATATACTCCATGTAAATAAATAGATCCCATAGAAATAAAGACATTCCATATAAATAAATAAATATATAAATAAACACATTCCAATAAATATACTCCATGTAAATAAATAGATCCCATAGAAATAAAGACATTCCATGTAAATAAATATATTCCCCATAAAAAAATCCTCAGGTACAATTAGCCAGAGAAATGTGAGGAAACTGCATTTGTATTAACTATTAATAAAATTAATATTGTATTAATTATAACTCATTATATTAATGAGTACAAAGTATTCATTTTATAAGCCTGTGACCTCCAAGCTGAAAAGGTTCCCCAATTTTTATTTGCTTCCACATGTCTTCCTTCAAAAATATTGATCCAACTTCTCCTTTTTCAGGAAGAAATCTTAAAAAAAAATCTCTATTAATACATAGTAAATCTCTATTAATACATACTAAATCACTATTAATACATACTAAATGTCTATTAATACATATTAAATCTCTATTAATACATACTGAATCTCTATTAATACACACTAAATTTCTACTAATACATATTAAAACTCTATTAATACATACTAAATCTCTATTAATACTTATTAAATCTCTATTAATACATACTGAATCTCTATTAATACATACTAAATCTCTATTAATTCTATTAATGCATACTGAATCTCTATCAACACATACTAAATGTCTATTAATACATACTAAATCTCTATTAACACATATTGAATCTCTATTAACACCTACTAAATCTCTATTAACACCTACTAAATCTCTATTAATACATACTAAATCTATTAACACATACTAAATCTCTATTAATACATACTGAATCTCTATTAACACATATTAAATCTCTATTAACGCATACTAAATCTCTATTAATACATACTGAATCTCTATTAACACATATTAAATCTCTATTAACACCTACTAAACCTCTATTAACACATATTAATCTAGATCAATGTAGATATATTAAGGTATACTATTAATAACACGTTAATTATACCTGATTATATTTATGCATTCCCTTATATAAATTCCACAGCGCTTTAACGCATTATCCCACTAATTCCAGCAGGTGGAATCGCCACTCCTGGGCGCTGCGGAGATGCCGAGGGAGGCCCGGCGAGGAGGCGAGAATCTGCCAGCGCCGAGCGCCGGCTGCACCCCGCGGCTCCAGAGCCTCACCTGGCTGGCTTTCTC
>WAAG01077047.1:0-15197 GCA_013390105.1 Tichodroma muraria
TAGCTGCGAAAAAGCAGTAAGTTACAACACAACAGCTTGTGACTACAAATTGTTTTCATCCTGTTGTGTATGTATACCATGGGATTCCAGAGCACTCTGATAAGTGTGTGAGCATGTCACTGAGCATGAGTGGCACACCTGACCATGTGATTAACCACAGAGATGCTGAGAGACTTTTGGCACTTAATCCAAAAGAGATAAAATACATCTACAAAGATGGTCAGAAGAGAATGCAATAATGCTGAAGCCATGAGAGAGTGAGGTACAGGTTCCAGGTCCATCTTGGTAGATCACCCTTCACTCAGCAATACGTAATGCTTCACAAAAGACACATAGTGACTGAAACTCACTCCTCATATCAAGACACAAGCACATGAGGTACAAGAATGGCCAGGAGAGACGTAACCACTACAGCCACTGAAGCAAAGATAAAAACTTCTGTTAGCTGAGTTTCTGTCTTAAAGTCAGTTGAATGGGAAATTCACATAACTGATAGTGAGATTTATTGACAATTATGGGATTTTAACACCTAAATTTCTGTCATTTACTCCTTAACCATATCCCACACTTTGTGAATTGATGCTTTTGTCTCAAATACATACAACTAGAAGATGCAGTGCCTTCTAGACTGTTCCCAAGTGGTCCCAAAACATTTCTCATCCACGGGTAAATAAGCTAAGGCAGTGAACTATGCTGTAAAGACATTAATAACAAGCTGTGAGGAAAACAAGCATGAGAAACACACTGTGATAAGGATGATGCTTGTACAGCTTGGTCTACAGAGTTTGATATGATCCATTACTGTGAAAGTCTGTTTTGTAGGCACAGGTTTGGTTCAAAGGAACTGTCAAAGCCTCTAGACTGTCCATTCCATTCTGACCACTATCTTTCCCTCTAGAATGGAAGATTATCACTGATAAGTTGTTCAGGGAACACACTCTAGAGAATAATAGTGAGATGTCTAAAGATGCCACACGTCTTTTATAGAACAGGTCAAATCTCAAAAGAAATCCAGGCGTAATTCTCAATGCTCTCCTGTTCCACAAGACCCCATCCTTTACACTTTATCTTCTCCCTCCACATCTCATTTAAAAACAAATGCAAAGATGAGAGAACTGCCACAGAATTAATGATTCAGTTCTCCCTACTTGTACAGGGGATAAGTCCTTTATAAACTGCAATGTCAATGTTTTTAGATGTACAGGCTGCAGCTTAAACTCAAACTGAGGAGCCCCAAAACTTCTCAGACATGCGAAGTTGTCCATTACTTAGACCTGTAGTCTACCTTCAAGTCTTAGCTCATGCTGTTTCCATAAGCACAAGTAATGCTTCAAGTCCCTTCCTGATAAAACATTTAATTCTTATCAATTAAGAGCTATAACTACCATTCAAGTTTTTATTTTGTTTTATCTCAACTATTACTACAATTTGTTCTTTGGCTCTGATATACAAACTTATCCTGGTCACATGCACTTTTAAAAGCAGCCAAAACATTTTTCTTAGTTAGCTTACTGCTGTGTCACTTCTCTTTCTGCATCCTTCACCAGTTCCTGTTTACCATATGAACCATGGCAAGATCTTACAAAGAACAACATATTCCTAGCCTTATTTATTACACCTTATCCAAGTGTTGAGTCCCACTTCTAAGCAGAATAAAATACCCATACTTCATTTTAACTACTTCTAATGCTACCAAGTACATACTTCTCATGGGTTTTTTGTTTCCTAAGGCCTCTCAAAAATTATTTCTACAGAATAAACTAGTTTTTTCATTACTGACACCTCTGACCAGTATCAATCACACGAATTATAAAAGTTACTTCTTTATTACAGATTATAAAAGAGACACCTAGCATTTACTTTTTCTTATAAAACTCATTGTTATTTAAAGTAATGATTTGTAACTAACCAAACTTACACAAAAACTTCTAAGTTGGGCATAACCACAAAAAAAATCATTAATATGCACAAAAGTGATCTCATAGCTCCCCTTAGTATAAGTGTACATAAAATTTTATTTATACATTATTATTGAAAAGTTATTGAAAACTTTTTACAGATAGCAAATTTTACACCTGACCTAGATAACAAAGATCACAAAACTGAATGAAAATTAGTTACATGCCTAAACAATGGACGTCCTAAAGTGCTTTATGCTGGATACACTCTGTATCTACATCTGGATTCGTATTTCAGCCAAATTAACTATAGCTACAGCTTTGACTATTAGTCAGTGGCTTGGTTTTGAAAGCCTGATCTGTCACGGGCAAAGGTATTTTAATTGCTTATAGATTCAGATAAACACTTTACAGCTCAGCA
Source organism: Tichodroma muraria (assembly GCA_013390105.1). NCBI lineage: Eukaryota > Metazoa > Chordata > Aves > Passeriformes > Sittidae > Tichodroma > Tichodroma muraria. The sequence continues at coordinate 2,320 of WAAG01077047.1, forward strand.
AGTGGAAGGGAAAAAAAAAGAGTAGAAAAAAAAAATCAATTACCTTCTGTATGTACACTTGCTTATTAGCGAGTTTCTTGAAGTACCAGTAGTAGTCTACAAAATGGTATCAACCTCAGCAACGCAGAGTGATGGCTCTTCACCATTTCCCCCACTCACAGGAAATTCTTCTATCAGGCATCATTACTTAAGATGCCATTGGAACTATGTCCATTTCTGAGTTCACAAACTGCGAGTACTCAATTGAAGTTGTACTACTTGATAAATTCCTTTGCTTTTCCATAGAACAAAAATTAGATAGTTGAATCCTCAATGTTATTTCAAAATAGCTGCCTTATTACAAGTCAGAAACACGGAAAAGATTGAAATAAATCAGATTCAGAGCACAACATGCTTTCTTATTTAAGCCCTTCAGGCCTGATAGCAGCACTACCCATCCATTAAGAACTCTAAATTATTACATCAAAGATTATCTTAGGAGTTTCATGTCTCAATTTTCCTCTGGTGTTCATTGCAGTAGTGATCTAAACAACAAGGTCTAGTCAAACAAAACCTAAAATTATGTCAATGTGGCTGACACACATCACATCCAGTAGCCTCTACATGCCCCAGAGTGACAGAAACACCACCTGAGCAGCAAGACAGCCCAGATATTTCAGGTGATTTAGCATCCTACAGAACTCACAAATTTTTCCTTTCTTAAAAAGCAGCACTTACAGTCTGAAACTTCATTAATGAGTAATTCAAAGATGGATATTATGAGATCAAATATCATGAACGTTACAGCAAAAAGGCATTTATCAGCATAGCATGGTGAGTCAAGCTAGAAGGTCAAAAGTACCAACACTCCTACTGGCCCCAAACAGATACTGTGGTTTCAAGTTAGACAGCCAAGGCTGTTACCATCTCTGCTTAAGACAATGACCTCCAAGGGACAGAATATTCAATCTGTTCACTTGTTTCTGAATTTCTGATTCATGCCACACAGGAAGCCAAAAAAGCCTGGTTAAATACCTCTAGACCTTCAATGCTCAAGTCCTCAAGATTAGGCAGAGAACCTCAACTGTACTAAAATAAGCCTATGATTAACTTAGAGAGCATAAAGGGTTGGGGGAAAGGTGAAACAACAGACCACAATTTTAAGAACCTCAGTTGGAGAGTCATCCAATATTCAGTGTAAATCAGAAGAATGTGTAATTTCAAGCAAGCCATAAATGCCATGACACCCAGATCCTACGACAAGATTTACCTCCAGTCTGCTTTCAGCATACTATTTATGCAGAAAAGCTGGGAGCTTAACAAGGTGAATTTTACAGCTGAGTATAACAAAAATTAAAAATGCATTCACCTGACAAAAAAAAAAATCAAGTTACAGAAAAGCAAACTGGAAATCAATTTACACACAAATTCATGCACTATATTTTTCTATTTAGAGAAAACTTGATACAATTTTTTTCTTTATTAGCAAAGAAGCTGAATATATGAAACATTGCCTGAAATTAACTGAGGCATTTTTACAGATCTATACTTTTCAAAACATATACTTTAGGGTCATACCTTCTGACAGAAAACTTAAGTTACTGCGATAGCATTTATCTAACCCACCCCAATGTAAATATTCTCTACTTCCTGTCCAGTTGCTGCATCTTATGTTTTCCTCGTAGCAGTCAGTTTGATCAACAATACCATTTCAAAGTCCAAAGAGTTATGTTGAATCAGTATTCCACATGGACATTCCAATTTAAGTCACAGTTTTAAGTTAATGAAACACCTTCCATAGCTTTACAGCAAGTGCCTAACAGTATTTTAGGTACTGGACAATGCACCAGAATAGCCATGGTTTTGAAAAATACGATTTTTAAAAAAGCAGTTTCTTCTCCAATGAAAGTGTTTATCTCTAAAAGCTTTCAAATAGTTTTTTAATACAGATAAGTAGTTTTAGTACAGTTTTATGTTACATGGAAGAAGATATTCTGAAACCGAACTTACTGAAATACAAATAGGAAAATATACAGTACTTGAGTCGTATTTGAGTCCACGAACCTGTTGTTTAGGCTAAGGAAAATACAGACTAAACCCAAGGCAGGCCTAGCACTGATACGAACCTTCCTACAACTTCGTCCAACACTGCTTTGCTGTACCGCTGGTGCACCTGGGGTCCGTCCCAGCCTCGTCGAGCAACAGAACTTTTACCCCGCAAGCCCCGTGGCTGCTCCGTTGAGGCCGGTTCCCCCTGCAGCGCACGGGTCGGCTGCAGGGCAGCGGCAGCCCCGCCGGCCCCCGGGAGCCCCATATGCCGATGGACAGCGAGGCGCGGAAGGACGGCGCCCACACCGGTGCCCGAGGCGGTCTCGGAGCCGCCCGGCTTCGAAGGGAGCGAGGCCAGGCCCGGCGTTCAGGTCCGGCAGCCCCGCCGGACCGGGCTGGCAGAGGAGCCGCTGCCGCTGCCGTTCATCGCTCCCCGCCCCGCGCTGCGGGCTAGCCGGGCGAGCAGCGAGGCCTGCGAGGGCCGCCCCCCTCCCGACGCCGGGACGGGGCAGTGGAGCAGGATAAAACTTCCGCAGCCTCAACTTCCCAGCGCCCGGCCGGGCTGTCCTCACACGCCCCCGCCCGACCCGGGCCCCGACCCGCCGCGCCCTGGTGGGGCGGCTGGGGGTGCCCCAGTCCCCTCGCCCCCCTGGTCAGGACTTACCACACATTTCTTGCCGAGGAAGCCGAAGAGGCTCTCGTTCTCCTGCGGGGTGAGCAGTAGCGAGCCCACGTTGGTGACCCGCCGCGGGGGCTGCTGCTGCGGGGCGCCGCTCATGGCCGGGGCCGGCCCGGCGCTGCCCTCGCCGCCCTGCGACCGATGGCGCCCGCGGCCCCTTCCTCCCCTTCCTCCTCCGCCGCCGCCGGGGCCTCACAGCAGCCGCATCGCGGAGCCTCCCTCGNAGCGGGGGCGGGCGAGACCACGGCGCGCGGCAGCCAAGGGGGAGCCCGGCGAGCGCGCGGCCGCCGCGACCATGCGCTGTGCGGGGGGGAGGGGAGGGCGTCGCCTTCCGCGCCCGCCCCCTCGGTACCTGCGGGGCCGGGCGGGGCCGGCATGGGCGGGCAGCGGGGGCGAGAGGAGGAGGGTGATCGTGATCGGCGCACGAAGAAGAAAGACTAGAAGATGACGAAAAGAAAGACTGTAGGACGCGGCCGCTGTCCCGGGGCCGTGGGAACCGCCGGGGCGCCGTGAGGGGCAATGCCGTCCGGTGCTCCGGGCTGAGGTCTTGGGGAGCCCGGGTCCGTGAGGGAATCGCCTGGAGCGCGAAGCGGCCCCGACGACATCGCCTGAGCGCGGGGTGTCCGGGCCTCCCGCGGGGATGCGGGAACCAGCGTATGCTGGAAGCCCTTCAGATGTCAGTGGAACCCGGTGTAATTTGTAACCCAAGAGTCTTTTCTCGCTTTGTGGCAGAAAAGAAGCTTGTTGCCCGCGCAGGTCGCCCTGCCGGGGTGTCACTGTGCGCAGCCACCGGGGAGGCCGGGCGGGGGTGTCACCCACCCCCGGCCAAACACTGCCTGCCACAGTCTGAGGTGAACAGTAGGTATTTCGCGCTCTCCAGGGGCCAGCTGCTGAGGAGAAATCACATATACAGTCAGCTGCCTTTTTCAGCCAGATTTCTCTTCCACCTGCTTCTCTCCATGTGACAGCAACCAGCTGCAATGAAGGTTGAAGACATTTCAAAACCCCTAGACCTAAAGTACTGCTGCTTATACTCAGCTTTCAGCTGCACAAAAGAAATGTTCACGTTTCTCACGTGCAAAGGTGAAAAGCATCAAAGTGAGCACCTTGCCAGTTTTCTGTGGTTTTAGGTGAAGTGTGTGTCTCATCCTCTGATAAATTAATTGTCTGAGTGGAAGGTGCAGGATGAAAGGTGGAAGATCTCCCACTGTAATTTACTGTACATTGTTGAGACGAACTGAAGAAGAACAAGAGGAAACGAACCAGGGAAGACAGGAGAAAAACCTGGGAACACAAGTCTTTATATAATGCTGCACTGACTTTGTATCTGCCACAAGATCAGGCGGGGACAAGATGGAAGCCCCTTCTGCTCTGCTTACAGGCCCTTTTGCCTGTACTTAAGAGCTTGTAACTGTGTCCAAAAGTGTAAGGAATGGAGAATACAGAAGAAAATCCCGATTTTACGCCATAAAAATAATTTGAAGTGCACACATGTACAGGACTCCTCAATCTGCAGGTCTCTTGGAAGTGACTTGAGTCTTACTGTAAAGAAAACCAGTAGGAACCAAGTGCTTCCAAAGTATTTCTCAGCAATCCTAGGTTCTTCAGTTTTACACACTTTCTGTGAAGTACATATTTTCTGTGTAAGTATGCATGCATTTTAGTGGAATGGGAAATACTTAAGCTATAGAATATTGGCAGCATTTCTTTCCTTGCATATGTATGTAAAAAAAATAAGACACTTGGAAGCACTTTACAGGACAGTATTTTGTGGGATTTTTTGTGGGTTTTATTTTTTTGAGGTTTGTTTGTTTGGAGATTTTTTTATTTCATAAACCAAATAATTGTTGCATAGCTGAAGCCATTTTGGGGAAATTTATACGGCTGCCTTGCTGGTGATGTAAATAACAAGAAATATAGTACACCTTCAACGGGTATATGCTGGTACTGCCCTCATCTTCTAATCACTTGTTTTCCTTAATTATTTTTTTTTCTCAAAAAATTTTTGATGTTTGTTCCTGTGTAGATCTTGCCATACGGCCTGGGTGTTACAGGTGATGCATTTTGCTTCATACTGTTCTTTTCAGACCAGCTGGCTGGTAGTTATTCTTAAGGGCCTTTTAACCTTCAGGCTCTATTGTTAGGATTTTGTTTGTTTTTTTAATAAAGGGAGGCAGGAAAGGCAAGAAAAGAGGTCTATTTTCAGTCCCTGTGTTTCATTAATAATTCAAAAGCTGTTTCTGTTTTCATATCATGGCTAAGCAGCGAGTCCTGAAGAAAGGGGAAATACCAATATCTGTCGATACATCCAAGGGATCCACTCAAAAATAGAAATTTGCCTTTGATATATATATTTGTAGTAATTTCAGCAAAAACCTGTTTCTGCGTAAAACATCCAATTTGAAGAAAATTCTCTCAAGGAAAGCCACCAAGTAGAGTCACCTGTCTGTCTTTTGAAGATGTAGGAGTGCTCTTGCTGACTTAGGGCAATTGCTGTTTATTGGAGGCTGTTCTCTGCATTTCTCACTGCGCTCCTTAAGGTTCAAATTGTGTTACCATTGCTGATGACTATGAGCTTCTTGGGAAGCTGCTCTTCTTTCATATTTTTCCATTTCAGGATACCAGCTCTGAAATACATTGGCAATTGCATAATGTGGATCAATATAAGTAATTGTTATGATTTTAAAGACCTATATTATAAATACTTGTTTAATAAATAGATTTTATTATCTTTGTCAGAGGTATCTTTGACAGAAAATTGAATTTTGTCTTTAAATGTGAACCTCTACAATGTTAGTTCATACTTTGAGTTTCACTGTTTAAATATTCACACAATTTCAGAAGTAACATTCTGTGATTGAAAATGGAGTAAGAGTGTGAGGAAAGCTTTCTACCTAAAGTTCATTTTTCTAGTGCTATGAATCATACCTTAAAGATTTTATTAATGACTGAACTATATAAGTGAAAAAAAATAATTATCCAAGTTATCCAAGGATTTATTTATTTTTTTAGTAGCATCGCTGCATTTCCCAAGTCTTGACTTTGTCACGGTCCTGGTTTTAGGTCATGGTCTGGTTTTCCATAAAATGAAGAGACAGTTGATTACACCAAAGAACAAGCAAGGGTAACAGAGGATATGCCTTTCCATGGGGGAAAAAAAAAAAATTTCCTACTAACTCTTCCATTTCATGTTATTTGCAGTGACAAGTGGAACAGTCTGGGACAGTGACCACAAGAGCATGGCTGGGGGAGATCAGGAGTGAGAGCATATGATTACTGTGACCACACAGGAGGGGTATGTCAACAGGGCAGCCTGAGAATGAAAAAAAGTGAAGCAAGCTGCCTTTCCCTCAATACCCTTTTTGGCTGGGCCTGCAGAAAATACCAGTCTGGTCACTGCAAAACCACTTGTGGTAACTGAAAATGGGGAACTGTCTTTGTGGTTGGAAGTGGGTTTGCAGCTGTACAGACACAAGTTCCCTTTTTTGAGTAAATCAAAAATTTTTCTCAACAGAGACCCTGTTGAAGAGGATTGGGTTTGTTACTGAATCAATGTCAAATAACACGTTAGTTATTTTACTGGTAATAGCCCCATTCACTTCTACTCTCTGTGTTCTGAGCCTTTAAAAGTTGAGGAATTGCAGCCCTGAGAGGTACCCGCTGGAAGTAACTGAGTCATCTATTAAGTTAGGGTTCATTTCGGATTCAGTCACTGCATTTCCTTTCTCAGAAATTTTGCATTATCTGTTTCAGGTGAGGAATAGTCTGGAAGAAAGAGGATCAAACCTATGGTGTTTTATTTTCTCTATATTGAATTTGTATGCTGTAGGTTTCAATAACACTGAAGATTGTCATTCAAGAACGACATGATTTAGCAACAAAAGTTGCCAAAGATGACGGTTAAGTTTTTTTTAATTGGTCAGTAAAGCCTCTGCTGATTCCATGCGGATGTGGAAGTGTGTCAGTAGGAAGCAGCCTCTCCCTTGGTGGGCAGGCTGTGCAGCAGCGTCCTTGCTGCAAGAGTGAGCCGGCTGCAGCCTGAGAACCAATGCTGTGGTACAGTAAGTTCTTTCATTTCTTGCACGAATCCTGTCTTAGGTGCCGGCTGGAACTTTTCTCTTCCTATAGTGCCCATTGTATGTGTCATTTGTTTGTATCTTTTCTAGCCTTCATTTTTGACTGCTTACTTGAAAAAAAGTAGTTTGTGCCCTTCCAGTTTACTTAACAAAGGATAAGGTTGGTTTTGCTTTGGATATAGAATTATACTTCTGTGTTATGGGAATATCTAGCTCTTTTCAAGAGCTCCTCGGCAATTCCTTTGTGGTCTGGAGCATCAGACTTTATTGCTCTCCTTTCAAGACTGTGAGGAAGAAGGACCAAAATCATACTGGAATTTGAGGTGTCCTCTCTCTCACCTTACTTATTGGTCATTGCCTGCAGCAACTGTGAAAGAGTTCTGTAGCTGATCTGAAAATTAGAGGAAAACGTTTTTCTTTCCCCAGCTCAGGTAGCATCTAGCCTTGCATTAGAGCTCATCTTCAAAACTGTATGGCACAGGGTTTGTTGAAGCACTCTTTTTATTCTCTTTGCTTGGTTTATAACTCGGCAAAGGTATGACTTCTTGAATTTTACACTCAGCAATAACTATGAGTGGAGTAAATAAGTTAATCTTGTTTTATTTGGAGGTATTAAAGGGAATATTTATTCCTTCCTGTAAGTTTCCTGACAATTTTTGAATTTTCCTGACAAATTTTGAATTTTTGAATGTAATGAAGTCCCCCTTCAGCCATTAGTCAGCCACCGTGGAGCTCAAGACCTTCACCAGTTTAAAAAAAGCAAGAGAGAAACATGTTCATTCCTTACTGCGATCTGCAAATCTGTTGTTAGAGCACATTTCCTTAACAACAAAAATCTTGCTCTGGCTTTGAGACGTCAGTTCTTATTTGCAGCGTGACTGACCTCCCACCCTGATCAGCGTGGTTCTGACCGGGAGGCCTTGTCTTACTGAGGGGAGGGAAGCACAGGCAAGTGCATTCAAAATCCACCCTTTTTACTGTAAGTGCTAAGAACAAAGTACATATTTGCCCTCTAAAATCTGCCTTGAGGTCAATAGTTCACTCCCAACAAGTCAATGAGCAACTGGCAAATACGTAGTGTAACTCAGCAACAATTGCTTTTTGGATCCTGATGGATGACTTAATAACTTTTATTTAGTTTTTACTTCTTTTTTATTATTTTTTTTCTTTAATTCTCTATCTAGCACATAACAACCTTAAGGAATAAGCATGAACTACACCTTTATTCTCTGTTGAGGTTGTGCTCGGGCTCACACCAGCAGGTCCTTACTGCAGCCCTGTGGTGTGTCAGGGCTGGCCATGTCCTGGCAGTCCTGCTCTGCTGCTGCTGCTTTCCAGGAGACCAATGTCTGAGATCCCGTCAGAGGGCAGATTTGGGTCCAGACCTGGGGCTTCTCTGTTGCATCATACTGTCTCTGGTGCTTCTTTAAATGTTTTGCCAGTTGATGCAAATATTTGAGGGGAGGGGGAAAAGAGAGAGCAGTCTTTATGCATCAGTGTTCTTGCAGGTGTATGGCTTCACTTCAATAAAGCAAGATTGAGAGCATGCGTATCTTGATCAGCCTGATTTTTGTGTTTGGGGAGGTCACATATACAAGCTCCAGGCCAACTAGAGCAACTGGTACAGTGAATTACGTTGTTTTTGTAGGAAAAAGAGAATATACTTTAAAAATCTAAAAGCTTAACAAATGTATGCTGTAGGATTCTTAACATATATAAACAAAACAAAATTGAACGTGCTTCAAACCTGCTTCAGAAGATGGATGAAAACTATCAATTTAATTTTCTTTCAAAACTACTATGTTGCTTAGTGCATATGATCCATCAATAAGAAAATCTGTAGTCTGTGTAGTTGTTTCACCTCTGAGGCAATTAAGTCTAAAAGTACTTCCTTGTTTTTGATTGCATTCTAGTAAGTAGAGACAGTAAAATTTCCTTAGGACCTTAGGAATATCTGGAATTCAGCACAGACAGCAAATTTATTTTAATTGGTACATTCCTGGCTACCCTATTATTACTTTCAATTAAGGACTCTTCCCATGGTATCTTAGGATAGCACATACAAATTATACACTTTGTGTGGATATCTACTTTGCACATGCTCACCAACTCTACCTGAAGGAGAAGTTGTCCAATAAGAACATACCTACTTGATTTTCCTTTTAATAACTAAAATGCTGGTATATGTGTAGCATATCATTGCTTGAAGCCCTGTATAGTTCTGGTGCCCAACTGCCTTTTAAGCACACATGAGAACCCAGTGGCTGATCTGGGGAGGAGCTGTTAAACTTGGAGAACATCCACAGCAATCCCCCTTCTGAAACCAACCAGCCTTTAATAAATACTGATTCTGTGTGCTACAGCCTGAAGCAGTGAAATTTAGCTCAGTTTCTATACTTTGTGACAAGTAAATTTTGGAAGATGTGTAACTTTTTTATTTGTAGGTATCACAGTTCTTCAAGCCTATCATTACATGTGTTAAAATTATACATACATACATACGTACGTACATACATACATACATATATATATATATGACAGCTTCAGAACTACCATTTTAAATTGTAGATTTGGTTTTGTAGTGTTTGCTGCTACAGCATAACCTGTAACGCTGACCTGTTTTGTCCGGTTAGCTTTCTTGACCTTGAATTTTCTCATTTCTATTTAAAAGATGAAACCCAGCATTTTTATTTAAAATACTGTCACAGTAATTAAAGTACAACGAGTTGCTGTTCAATAACTAGAAACCTACAGCACAGCTAATAAGGCTTTCTGAGAACATACTTGCTATTGCTATAACAGCTCTTTCACAGAGGTCATGGCGGGGAGCCAGAGGAGGTTGGTAGACAGCTAGGCAACCAGAAAAGAACAAGTTTGTCAGCATGTACATCTGATTAACGTGAGGATAATTTTCCATAAGCATAGCCTGCAGTGTTTGCTTAAGGTGGGGGGTTTAATTTTTCACTAAACTTCCTAAAAGCTAAGCCATTTTTAGCTGTGGTAGAAAGTAGTTTGTTCAATTCAAATGGAATAAGGCTCCGTAAGATTTTTATGCTATTTTAACTCTGCCTACACATTGTGGTAGGCTGAGGTGTATTTCATATATAGGCAATATAAGGTTATTCCCATGAAGATACATTATGACAATTATTTTTGATAGGTGGTTTTATTTCTACTAGTTAGAGTGATCAGAACAAGAAAACAGGAGAAACATTTAGTGGCAGAAGAGGCAGCCTTTAAATTATTGTGTTCTGCTTGTGAATGTCATCTAGGTTGTCAGCATATATCAGGAAATAAATTAACTTGCTTTTCTAGGCTGGTTATTGTTATAAATGTTGCATAAGACTGTGGGAATATGAATGTCCTTCTAAGTTTTATGGTGTTCTGTAACCTAAAATCTGTGTTCAAGTATAACTGAATCCTTGGGCAGTACAAGAGCCTGGCTGAGGCTACACCCAAGATGGATGAAGCGGGTCACACATTTTCACGCTTCTATAAGTTCTGGTCCATTCGCATATTGGGGTTAATTGTCCAATTACAACTTCAGGTTATGAAGTCCCATCCTCTCAGATTGCTCTCCTCAATTCGCTGCTGTTTGTACTTTTTTGGGCCTAACGCTCTAACAATGTCCTTGGTTCTCAGGCTGGAAAAGGATTGTTTTGTCTCACTAAACTGTGAGGAGAACTTGCTAACACTTTCTATGAAGTTCAGAGTTATATACTAATGCAGTACAGAATCTGGAAGATATGAGAGCTAAAACTTCAGGCATCAATAGTTCCAATCTCCAAAGGAGGTTTAGGTGTATTCAACTGCTGCACTGAATCTATACTTCTTCTTTCTCCAGCGCTCTCCATGTGCAAGGTCAAGGCTGAAAGGAGAATATTACCCAGACCTGTGACATGCAGAGACTTCCTTCACACTGAAATAACCCAGTGTTTGCCTAAGAAATGGTATAAAGCAGATGGACTAAAATAAATGCACGAGATCTAAACTTTCAAAAGAGAAGACAAAAATCAATTCATATTTACACTGTTGCATTTTTTAAAATTAAATAACTCACTATATTCTTAATGTTGTCCTTGAATGTACCGGATATTTGCCAAAATCTATAACGTGTTGTTTATTTCAAGTGTGATGTGACCCATAACCTGCATTCTGCTTAATTTTGCAGAATGACCTGTCTTTATCCATTATTTATTGTGTCCAAACATGAGGAGGATTAGAATATTAGATAGAAAGAGCACAGTGGCTTTCAGGATGAGTTGTAGAAATGAGATGAAACTGAGTAGTAAAACCAGCAGTGTTTAAGTGTCTGGATTGAGAATGACTGAAGGGGAGATCCAGGAGTGGTTGGGAGTTGCCCTGGCAATGTGGCCTTGGAAAGGTGAATGCAGGTCCTTGCGGCCTCTGGTGAGAGGTTCTCACTAAAGCCAGGGAGGCAATTAGTGCCATTGTGCAAGGCCCTAAAGCACCTAATCAGGAACAATGTGTATGATTCTCTCTATCCATTTTCTACAAGTGAATTTATATTGGAACAGGTTCAGAGGACAGATAGCATGTGTGGGAGAATAGGAAAGAGGAGATGAGGTATCATGGCAAAACAAAATGACAGAAGACCAAAGAAAAGATATAAAAGTTTAATTATAGTATTCTTCCTAATCAATGATTAGGTATAATTTCTGTTAACTTGATATATTTTCTGTTCCTACATGTAATTTCTTAACAATCAACAGTTACTGCACTGTCATTTTTCAGGTGGTGAGGGACTTTATGAGCAACAGGGAGGAAATACCTTTTTTTTTAAAGTAAAAGATGGTGTTAATTACAGGAAAGTGTTTAGAAATTAATAACAGATACATTTCTAGAGAAATTTACAGTTCCTAATTCTGAGGACAGTCTGTAATGTGTCTCCAGCAGAATTAAATGGGGACAAAAAGATTTTACTGCTTTAAAGCTGGAGTTCAAGACAAAGCGATCCTATACAGTGTTGCTTTTAACACCAAAGAACAGGACTCAATTCAGAAAATCCCTTTATTTTTTTTTATCTTTGTCTTTTAGATATCTTGCCATCTAAAAAATGATAATAAACCCAATCACTGCTATGGAAGGAATTTAAAATCCTTCTGTCTGAAGTTGTCTAGAACTAATAATGATTTGGGGGTCTTTTGAAGAACAGTACCTTCTAAACAAATCTGTCAAATGTTAATTTAAGTCTCTGTTTAGTCTACAGCAGTGAAATTGCTTTGAATAGAAAATAGATGATAAAATATGTGTAATGGGTCTTGTCAAAAAGCTTTTTCATTCTCTTGCATTTTCCAATAACAGACAATCTCCACTGCATTTAATAAAAAGTAATAAAACTTCTGAAGCCAGAACTGATTGCTGGTTAATTTAAAAGAAAGGAAAGTTTATTACCTCTCTTTGCGGTATACTGCTCATTCTCTGAATCTGGAAGTCAGTGGTTAAATAAAGTCTCTCTGGGAGGAATTTTCCATTGTGAGTCATAAGCATTGGATTGACAACCTGTATAGAAATTTAAATGCAATCCTATTAAACAATGCACTTCTATAAACGCTGAGGAATAAATTTCTTCCACAGGGTGCGGGGGCACAAAGGTGCAGCAGTATCTGTGAGAATGGCTTGTAGAGAGTTTATGTAGCTATGAGAATCCATAAGGTTGGGATCTGCCTGGCTGAAACACCTGTAGAATCCCATCAGGAGGACAGAATATCTAATGGTACAGAGCCCATCAGCCAGCAGCAATTATCTAAATGGTATTTGCCCACAGGAATAAAGCAACGGCAACATAAATAAAAATTGTTTGGTTTCTTTCAGTGTCACATTAGAGCTGGATATTGCTCTTGAAAACATCACTTGAAATAAGTATTTCAGTAAAATGAAAATAACTATCACAATACTTCCTGGCCTGTATATTGAATGTACAAAATTTAGAAAAAAAATGTCCTCTAAACTTATTTTGTGGTTTCATCGACTTTGTCTCCCATAACTATCAGTTTGGCTTAATTTTGAGGTTTTTCATAAAACTCTGGGTAACCTGTAAGTGAAAAATGTAAATGTGTGCAAAATTATTAAAA